>JAQQSZ010019604.1:0-10330 GCA_028646595.1 Phalanger gymnotis
TAGGTCATGAATCTTGGAGCTTCTTGTGGTTTATGGTGTGAGACTTGGTCTAAATCTAGTTACCCAGACTGCTTTCCAGGTTTCCTGGCTCCTTTTTGTCAACTAGTGATTCCTACTAGTTGGTGCCTTAGGGTTTTATTCAACACTATTACTATGTTTGTTTGCTTTTTGTTGTATATCTAATCTGTTCTACTAACTGATTTTTTTTTCTTTTTTTTTTAAGCCAGGACCAAATACTTTCGATGATTGCCGCTTTGTGGTATACTTTGATTCCTAATATTGTTAGGCCCCCTTTCTTCCCACATTTTTTTCTCACTATTTCTCTTGAAAATCTTACCCTTTTACCTTCCAGATGAATTCTGTTATTTTTTTTCTAGTTGTTGAAAATGATCCTTTTTGTAATTTGGCATGGCACTGTAGGGAATTATTGTCATTTTTTTTTGGAGGGTGGAAGGCAGGGCAATTGGGGTTAAGTGACTTGCCCAAGGTCACACAGCTAGTAAGTGTGTCAAGTGTCTGAGGCCGGATTTGAACTCAGGTCTTCCTGACTCCATGGCCGGTGCTCTACTCACTGCACCACCTAGCTGCCCTATATTGTCATTTTTATTATAATGGCTATCGGCATGTCCCATTCATGAGCAATGAATCCCTCTCTAGTCTTTTTGCACATTACTCCCTTCCCTACACCCTGAGGTCCAACCACAACAGTCCATCTCCCTTCTCTGTCTGCCATGCCTGGAATTCTCTACTCCCTCCTCACCTCCACCATTTGGATTCTCTGGCTTCACAGCTCAATCTCCATCTTCTGTAGAAAGCCTTCCTTCTTTAACTCCTCTCCCTAGCTCAGAGGTTCTTAACCCAGATTCTGTGAAATATTTTTAACTATTTTTTTTAAAACCTCAATACAATTGGTTTCCTTTATAATCCTGTGTATTGTATTTGATGCATTTAAAGCATTATTCTAAGGAAAGGTCCATGACATAAAAAAGGTTAAGAACATCTCTTCTAGTTACTAGGGCCTTCCCCTCTAAGATTATCTGATATCTAACTTATGCCTGGGGAGGTTCTGGACTCTAAGGTCCCTTTCAGCTCTAAATCTATAATGCACTCTGTGTGTGTGTGTGTGTGTGTGTGTGTAAAATCATAGTCTATGTGTGCCAACACATGTGCCTGACCTATTTGAATATAGGGTCCTTTAAGACTGAGACAGTTCTACTTCTGCCTTTGGATCCCTAGTACCTTAACAGTGCCTGTCACATAGTAGACATTTAACAAATGCTTGTGGAGTGATAGGAGAAGACAGGGCACATGGTAGCTATCTTCAAGTATCTGAAAAGCTGTCATTTGGGAAAGAGCTTCAACTTAATCTTTTTGGCCCCAGAAGACAGAACAAGAAGGAATGAAAGGATATTGAAGAAGAATTAGATTTAAGCTTGAAGTAAAAATTCTTAACAGTTGGAACTGTCCACAAGTAGAATGATCCACCACAGAAGGTGGTGAGCTCACCATCACTAGCAGTGATACTACGGGGTACAGTCGAGTGCCAGCCCTGGAGTCAGGAGGACCTGAGTTAAAATCTGTCCTCAGATACTTACTAGCTGTGTGACCCTGGGCAAGTCGCTTAACCCTGTTTGCCTAAGTTCCTCATCTTTAAAATGAGCTGCAAAAGGAAAGGGCAAACCTCTCTACTATCCCAAGAAAACCCCAAATGGAATCATGAAGAGCCACACATGATTGACAAACGACTGAACAAGAACAAAAGTAGTCTTCTAGCCAACATTAAAGGGTCACTTCTCAAGTATGTTGTAGAAGAGATTCTTGTTCAGGTATTGTTTGGATTAGAAGTCATCTGAATTCACTTATAATTAAGATATTACAGCTTAAAACTACTTTCTTAATCTTTCTGCTACCTTCCCTGTTTCCCTGGAGAGCAATACCTTCCTCCCAGGCCTTCAGACTCAAAACCTAGGAGTCATCCTGGATTCCTCGATATCTTTCATTGGCCTATTGATTTCACCTTTACAGTGACTCTCTAATATGCCCCCTTCTCACCTCTGACACAGCCACCATTCCAGAATGCATAGGTCCTCATCATCTCATGCCTGGACCACCACATACCTGCTGATGTATCTGCCTATTTCAAGTCTCGTCCCATTCCAGTCTCCTTGGGAATTCTCCATTCAGCCACTAAAGTAGTTTTCCCAAAACATAGGTCTGATTGTGTCACTCTCTACTCAATAAATTCCAGTGACTCCCTGTCACCTACAAGAGCAAGAGCTCTGTTTGGCCTTCAAAGCCTTTTACGACCTAGCCCTCTCTTGCCTTTATAGCCATCTTATACTCTTACTTACCAACACTTTGACCCAGAAGCACTGGCCTCCTGGCTGTTGAATGAACAAGACACTCCATCTTTTGGCTTGGGACATTCTCCCTGGCTCTCCCCCATGCCTGGAACTCTCTCTCCTCTACTCTGACTACTAACTTCCCTGATTTCCTTAAAATACCAACTAAAATCCCACCTTTTACAGGAAGCCTTCTCCAACCCTTCTTAATTCCAGTACTTCCTTCTGTTAAATATTTCCTATTTATCCTGTATGTAGCTTGCCTTGTTTTGTTTACATGTTGTCTCCTCCATTAGATTGTGAGCTTCCTGAGGGCTTGGGCCATCTTTTGACTCTTTTTGTATTAAGTGCTTAATAAATTTTTATTGATTGCTTGATCTAATTGGGAAGAACTTATAGGTCAGACGGGAAACACCTTCAACCCATAGAGCAAGGCCTGTTTTAGCAGACACTGAATACATAGAGAAAAAATAAATTTTTTTATTGTCATTGGGGTATTTCCAGACATAAAATAACTTTGTTTTTCAAATTTATTGTGATTCTGAGCTTCCACAATCTAAATTTTGTGACAAGTTGGGACCTAATGGGTCACCTAGTATAAAACCCTGCATGGCACATGAATTTCTTCTATAATCTTCCCCCCAAAGGAGTTATTCAACCTGTAAATATTTCTAGGGACAGAGAAGTCATGTTCCCTTTATTTTGAGGTACTCTTAAGTGTTAGGAAGTTGTTGAACCAAATCTTTAGACACATGAAGGTAATTTTATCCTCTTTCCCTGGCCATTTCAAGAATGCACATCCTCAGTTCCTTGAAAAGATCCTCATACGGCCTGGTTTCCTATCCCCTGATCTTTTTGTCAGTCAGGCCACTAGCATTTATTAGGTACCTTCTCTGTGCTAGACACTAGGCTAGACACTGAGGATCCACACAAAGGCAAAAGATAGTCCCTACTGTCAAGAAGTTCACAGTCTAATGAGAGGCAGCATGGAAGCCCAACTATGGACAACACAATATACTGGATAAGTTGGGAATAGTCTCAGAAAGAAGATGGAGAACCCAGCATGCTGTAGCAAATGTGACCTTTCTACCTGGCCAAGATCCTGGTTCACTCTGAAAACAGGAGACACTTAAAAGGAACCTTAATCAGCCTTTGGTTACCTTCTGCTCTCTGTTAGCCTCAGAACAAGTGAGTATGGCAGGCAGGTCAGTATAAAACCATCATGACTGGGAAAATTGACTTAAAGGTGCCCACCCTACTTGTTAGCGTTCTCAAATCTGTACAAATGACAAACTTCCCTAGAAGAGGGAGTAGATGCTGTATAAAGTCTCCAATTGTGTAGAACTTTGAAGAACGTTTCTTATTTATGGTTTTTTGTCATGATATCAACCAAATTGGTTTTGTCGATGAGAGAATAAAATGTTACGCTTGGAGTCAGGAAGGCCTGCGTTTGAATCTGGCATCTGTCACTGGCTATGTGACCATAGACAAGTCACCTAATTTCCCTTGTTCCCCAGATTCCTCATTGGTAAAACTGGGATAACATATATATCACCTGCCTTAGTGCCAGACAATGCACATTGATATAGTACTTGCTATGAGCCAGGTTATGAAGTCTTTGAATGCCAGAGGATTTTATATTTGATCTTGAAGGTGATAGGGAACCACTGGAGTTTATTGTAGGGAGGAGGAGGAGAATTGGGGAAATGATATAGTCAGACCTGCTTTTCCCTTTGTCAGCTAGGTGGAAGATAGACTGGAATGAGGAGAGACTTGAGGAAGGAGACTAGCCAGAAGGCTATTGCAGTAGTCCAGAAATGAGTTAATGATGACATGTGCCACAGAGAGGAAGCGGCATATTCAAGAGATGTTGTAAAGGTGAAATCAACAGGCCTTGGCATCAGATTGGATGTAGGGAGGGAAGAGGTTGAGAGATAATGAAGAGGTTGCAAGCCTTGGGAACTGGGAAAATGGTGCTGCTCTCAACAGTAATAGGGATATTAGGAAGAAGGGAGGATTTGGGGGAAAAAATGAGTTCAGTTTTAGACATGCCGAGTTTAAGAAATCTATGGGCTATCCAGTTTGAAGTGTCTGTAGGCAGTTGGAGACACATCTCTATCTCACTGGAAGTCAACAGAGGCTTGGTTAGGGCTGGATAAGAAGATTTGAGAATCATCAGCATAGAGATGATAATTAAATCCATGGGAGCTAATCAATTCACCAAGCGAGGTAGCATAGAGGGAGAAAAGAAGAGGGCTCAGGAGAGCCCCCTTTACCCATGATTAACTAGCATGACCTGGATGAACATGCAGCAAAGGAAGACTGAGGCATGATCAGATGAATGAGAAAACCTGAGGAGAGCAGTCTCATGAAAACCCAGAAAGAAGAGAATGATCTGCGAGGTCAAAGGCTGTGAGGAGGTCAAGAAGAAAGAGGATTGAGAAAAGACCGTTAGATCTGGCACTGAAGAGATGACTGGTAACTTTGGGAAGAGTAGTTAGAGCCGAATGATGAGGTCAGAAGCCAGACTGTAGAGAGTTAAGGAGAGAGTGAAAAGAAGGTAGGGGTAGAGGAAGGATAGCGGACTACGGCTGTCAGAGATGTATGGATGAAGTGAAGACTTTTTGAGGAAAGGGAAGACATCGGCATGTTTGTAGGCAGCAGAGAAGCGGCCAGTAGAGAGATCGAAACTGAAAGCATAGGGATGATGGAGGGGGCTGGAAAGGATGGGATAGAATGGCATCACTTGTGCATAGAGGGGGTTAGCCTTGGAAAGGAGAAAAGCCGGTTCAGTATGTGAGGCAGGGGTCAAGGCGGAGATAGCGGCAAAAGGTATCTGGGAGATGAAAGATGAGGAGGGGAGAAGAGAGAGATCTCTGTGAATGGCCTTGGTTTTTTTCAGTGAAATATGAGGGAAAGTTCCCAGCCGAGAATATGAGTAGAGTGTGAAGCTATGGGAGGTTTGAGGACAAAAGTTTTGGAAAAGCCTCTTCAGGGAGAGATGTAGCAGATGAATTAGGGAAAGAATTGCCTTGCTGTTTTGAGGACCAGCATGTGAGATAAGAGGGAAGCGAGCTGATGGTGGGAGTAATCAGAGCTGAGGCTTTGCAGGGCAAGATTGGGATAAGATAAGGGGACGGAATTCAAAAGGCTAGGACAGTGTAGAGTTGAACTGGTTCACTAAAGGGTCAAGATAGGGAAGAGAAGAGAATGCAGTCAGTGTATGGGGTAATGGCCTGGGAAAGAGCTGAGGAGTCAAAGGCTTGGAATTCACAGTGAGGACAAAAACCAGGGTTTGGAGTTGTAAGGCGGGATAATGAGAGTGTATTTAGATGGAGGAATTTTGGAATTCATTAAGATGGAAATTTACGAACCCTGTGTCTTGGCAAAGATAAAATTTGTAGAGAGTTTTACAAATTTTGTAGTATGATAAAAATGTCAGATTATTTTTACTGTAATGACCTTAACTAGACAGCAGAGATAAAAATCAGACTCACAGCTGGGAATGACTCAGTTTCTAAATGATGGCTTTCTCAAAAGAACAACATTAAAGCAGATATGCACCTCTTGTCCCCCTCCTTCCTCTTCAACATGCACACACTCTACACTTGGTAGACGGGCTTGGAGGAGGGACTTGACCTGGGAGTGCCGGTGGAGGAAATGGGTGGTGTTACCGTTTATACTTGAGCATCAGAATCTTGCTGGGCTGTGGAAAGAGTTCAAAGAAATTGCAGGATGTTTGGCTAAGAACTGAGTGGTATTTTTAATTTTTGCCATGGACACAATGAAGGCCAGTTAAGAGAAGAATGGTGTGGGAAGAAAGAAGCAATATGCCTAGGAAGAAGGAAGGCCTGTGTTAAAATGATAAACTGGAGGGATTGTCCATAAATAGTCTACACCAGAGGACGTGGGGAGTTGGGGGGAAAGGTAGAGAAACCTTTAAATGATGCTATGCTGAAAATGTGGTTAAGATCTGCATTAAAGGAACATGAGCGATACATAGCCAGGGGTGCATGTTGTAGAGACTGTTCAAAAAGGACCTTCGTTGTGACTCACAGAAGCTTTGGTTTTGGGTGGGGTGGGGCAGGTTGGTTTGTAGACAGTAACCAGAGAAGTGTTACACAGCAGCAGCTGTGGGCTAACTTCCCGAAGCCAGGGGGAGATGAGACAGACTGAGTGTACCTCACAGAGCCTGCTCTCCCAAACAGCTGCAGCCATCATGATTTCTAAAGCAATATGAAATAACCACCCATTGGCACAGTGCGTGCCCATCTCCTCTTTGGGGAACACAAAAGAAATCTAAAAAGCATCTCCGGTCTTGATTGCCAAGTGAGAGAGGAAGTGAAAGTAGCCTAAATAATGGGGCCCAGGTGTCTCCCCGTGCAGGGAGCTGCTTACGCCCAGCCCTAGGCTGTTGGAAGCAAGGGATGTTTACATCACCTCTGTGGAGCATGCTTACTGGATGCTGGGCTCCAGCTATCTTTGAGTTGGGTGCATGGAACACATCAGGCCCATGCTTTTATCCCCATGGGCTTCTACTTGACCTGGAAGGGGTCTGGGTTAGAACCAGAGATGCATGTTTGGTTACTAGTCCTATGAGCCCTGGTCTTCCTTGTGGATGGAGCATAGAGGTGAGCTTAGCTAAAGCCATCTATCTATAGGCTTGGGAAGGCAGATCTAGGATCACCACCTAATGCTGAGAATCTCACTCTGAAGAGAGTTTTAGAGCCAGAGAGGTTGATGGTCAAGTCTCTGGAGTGATACCCTGGGGAAGAGGGAGCAGGAATAATTGTCAGGAAAGTTATCCTAAAATGACTACTGTTGAGGGAGTGAATGAGATAACACTTATAAAGCCTTAGTACAGTGCCTGGCACATAGTAGGTGCTTAATCAATGTTTGTTCTCTTCTTTCTCATTCTCCTGTAAACATGATGCTCTCCTCCTTGCTGAAAGTTGACATGGGGAGGTGAGGGTTAAATGGTTCAAATACCTTTGATCTGATCTCACTTTCTATAAGGCAGCTAAGTGGTGCAGTGGATAGAGTGTTGGGCTTGGAATCAGGAAGACCTGAGTTCAAATCCAGCCTCGCACACTCACTATATGTGTGACCCTGGGAAAGTCACTTAACCCTGTTTGCCTCAATTTCCTTAGAGCTAGAGAAGAAAGTGGGAAACCACTCCAGTATCTTTGTTAAGAAAATCCCATGGGTGGAATGAGGTCATGAAGAGTCAGACATGACTGAACACTTTCTTTTACTTCTTTTTTTTAATGGTTTCTCATTTTGCTTTGCATCTTTTCTCACCCCAACAAACAGCCTGCCCTGCCTGGAGGGAGGTTTGAAAGGATAGAGGGAAAACCTGAATTGTTCTACAGAGGTTTTGAGTGAAGAAAAGATGGCAGACAGGCAAGAAGACTGAGATTTGGGACCAGAGGTGAAAAAAACAATTGCAGGTTGAGAAGGGAGGACCCGGAGGTCTCTGAGAACATGGACATTCTGGGGGGTCTGTCTTTTTTCCTTCCCAAATTCTTAGCTTGATTGCTTTATTCCAAGAAGCAAAAGGAAATTCCTTGAAAAATAAAATAATGACAGACTGTCAAAGGGCCCAGAATAACTATGTTTAGAGTGCCTGGGGCCGGAATTCCTGCCACCGCCACTGGCGTTTCCCCACCTTGCTCAGTTCCATCCCTCCTGGGGCAAACATTCAGGCTCAGCCTCCTTTGACATAGAAGAGAGAGACCCAGAGTCACCAGGTGCTGTCTGGCATCTCAGACTGTTTTTTGATCAGTAGTAAAGGGTTGAGGCAGGGGATGGGGAGGGACTGTTTCTCGGGCATTGGCATACTTTATGCATTTTTGTAGACATGGCACTTAGAAGACAATTTATTTTCGAGATGACCAAGGCTAGGGCTTAATTGATTGATATTTGAATGAAAGGAAATGAATGAAAAGCAGTTGTGAAATGCTTACTATGTGCCAAGCACTGTGTGAAGTTCTGGGGATACAAACAGAACGTGAAATCAGTCCCTATTTTCAAGGAGCTCACACTAGGAACTCAACATGTAGGAGAGTTCAGCCCTAGGGCAGGTGGAAAACTCCAGGCTCCTGAGGATATGGGTGTAGGAGCAGCCCATGACTTTTGCAAAGTGGGCTGTAGTGGCCTACAGGTCAGAGGGGATGCTGGATTGGCTCCAGGAGGAGTGGAGGAGTGGGGCTCGGTATCCTGTCAAGGGAAATGGGCATGGTCGGGGGATTGGGTGGGCTCTGGGTCATGAAAAGGGGCAATCAGGTCCTGCTGGCTGGTATCTCCAGACGGGCTCTAGGACAGCCTGTGAATTGGGGGAGGGGAAGGCAAATTAAAGGGGCAATCTCTCATTACCGTGGGACTTGAAGGAAACTGAGGGACAGGGATAGTAGTAGCCTGGACTATGAATGCTGTATTCATCTGATTGAAATGGTTTCCCACCACGCAAAACAGTAAACAAATGCAGGACACTAATCATGCTCTGCTGTAACAAGGTACACCTGTTATATGGTCCCTTTCCTTGAGGGGCTTAAATAGGTACATTTATGTACCTAAAATATGCATGTACATGCATATGTATTTATATATTTCTATGTAAATATATTTTTATATATATTTATATATAGAAGTATATTTATATTCATGCACATATATTTTTATGTGTATACATTTATAAAGTGGCATATGTGAATTGCTACGTCAGTGGCATCACTAATAAACGCAGGAATTTGGAGGAGGGAATATGGAAGGGAAATAAGATCAGTGAGATCAGGAATGGCTACAGAGGTTTCATGGAGGAGATGTGAGAGTCGGGTCTTGAAGGAAATGTAGCACTGTGGGCAGAACAAAGAATTCCCATGAATTTGGAAAGGACAGCAAATACGGAGGCAACGCTGAACTTTGATTTTGGAGGACATGAGTTCAGAGCCTGGTTTTGCCGCTAAAGGCGAATCACTAAACCTCTAAACCACTAAGTTGCTAAAGCCTCAGTTGCTTCATCTGTAAATGACAAGATCGCATTAAATAATGTCCAAGGTCTCTTCCAGCTCTAGATTTGTCATTTAAAAAAAATAAAATAGAGGCATCTGTCAGGACTTGTTTACTCAGGATAGTGGGAGTTTGGAGAAGTAGCTAAGGACTAGGTTGTGGAGGATGTTGAATGCTAGGCTAAAGATTTGGGACTTTATTCTCTTGGTGCTTGGGAGCCAGTGAAGGTTTTTGAGTAGAGAAGGACATGCATTTATCCATTTCAGCGAGCTAAGCGCTCCCTGAATACTAGGCACTGGGGTGAATAAAGAGATACAGTCAGCTGGGAGAGACCGCCATTAAAGTGTTACTCCAAAAGTCTCATTGTGCCACAGAGGTGACTGCCGGTTTTTAAAGGTTATGCCGACTTAAGAGTGCAAGCCAGAAAGGCCTTGAGTAATCCATTCGGCTAAATTCAGGAACAGTGCATCTCTAGAACGCTGACCATCGGATGGTGAGTGTTTCTGGCCTTAGTGATTTATGAAGACAGCCGACTACAGCCGGGAAGGAGTTTGTGGTATGTGCTATTGGAAGGAGTACCCACGCTGGTGAAGTCACAGATCTTTTGAAAAACTGAAGTGACAGGATGAAAGAAGTATTTGAAGTAGATGAGTCCAGCTTTATGCTGGGATTAGAAGAGTAATAGTCTGGAGATGGGGAAGTGAGAAAACCCCTGTAGTCATCCAGGCCAGATATCCTTTGCCCTCCCTCCCTTCCACCCTATCTGTTCCATTTCTTCCAGCCTTCCAACATGAGAAGGTAGGGGAGGAAAAAGTCCAAGATCAAGGAGTGTTGCATGTGGCTCATGCAGGTGGTTCAAAGTTTCTCAGGACTAACATTAATTATTCTAATGACATTGTAATTATTATTACTGACATTTCTAGAGAGCTTTAAAGTTTGCAGAGTGGTTTACATAGATTATCTTATTTTTGCTAACATAA
>JAQQSZ010019605.1:0-10330 GCA_028646595.1 Phalanger gymnotis
TCAATCAGTCAATAACCATTAATCAGATTCTTAACGTGGACCAAAAACTGTGTTGTGCTCTGAGAACACAAACATAAAAACAAAACTGCCCGTGCCTTCAAGAAGCTTATATTCTGTCAAGGGGAAAAACATATATGCATAGAAATAGAAACAAAATATATACAAAGTAAATCCAAGAAAGAGGAGGGTGGAGTATTGCCTTTGAGAATGCGCAGAGTGTAGGAGGAGATGGAGAAATGAAGGCTTATCTTGTCTCACAAAAACACAGAATCTAAGAGTTAGAAGGCCATAAAGTCCAGCTAATCCAATCTGATATCCAAGATCCTCAACACATGGCCATCCAGAATGCTTGAAAACTTCTAGTGAAAAAGGACCCCAATATTTTTCCTCATCTAAAAATGGAGATAATCATACTTGTAGCGTCTGCCATTTCACAAGGTTATTTTAAGTCTATTCTTCTCCTAGAAGCATCCATGACCTAATGAGTTAGCTCCCTGGGAGAGGGGGCTGCCTATTCTTGTTGCCCAGAGTTTGGCAGGGATGGGGGTGAGATCTTGAAGTTACAAGAAGTTTGATGCACAGGAAGAAGAGAAGAGAAACAGAGCCCTTGGAATGGCTTGGAGACACCTTGGCGAAGGGTGGGAGAAGGAGATGCTAGAAATGTACCTATTTTTTCCTCAATTTGAGCCACACATTGAGTAAGGAGAAAAAGAGGATAGATAATAAAGAGATTGAGATAAGTCCTCTCTGGAAAGGGGTGCAAAAAAAGAAATTTAAAAAATTAATGAACAGGGCTAGTTGAAGGGAAGGAAAGGAAGGAGAAATCTACTTGTCTAAAAGAGAAGAAGAAAAGCAAAGAAGAATTACATGAGATAAAAGCAGGAAAGAAAAAGGAATTAATAAACAAGGGGAAAGAGACAACAAATAGAAGCATAGATCAGAGGTGGAAGAAAGAGAGCCAGCAGCAATAGGGACACCTTTTAAAAAATTAAGTTAAGGCAAATGAAGAGACAGAGTAGTGTATTTGCTGTGGAGGAGGGGGGAAATATAACTTAAATCTATATTAGAAATTAATGGAAAAAAAAGAAATTAATGGAAGAAAATATAATCTAACCCTCATAATTTTAAATATGAATGAATTAAACAATCCAGTAAAGTGAAAAAGAATGACAGATTAGGTAAGAAAACAAAGCCCTACAAGAAATACATTTAGAAAACAAAGACATAATGCAAAATAAAACTGAGAAGTTGGGAAAAAATTTGCTATGCATCAAGTGAATCCAAAAAAGCAGGAGTAGCAATCACATTGTCTGACAAATCAAAATAACTTAGTTTATTCCAGTTTTCTGTGGGTGTTATTTGGGATCAGAGTGTGTATGAAAGACAGCTCTGAGAGGTTTTGTATTTCACAAACTAGCTATGCTAGGACTTTGCAGTTCTAGCATGGGAAGTTATGACCTCTCTGAAGGGCTGTCAAGTCACAGTTAGGTGTCGTGAATAATCCTATAAGTCTCGGTAAGCAGTCAGTCTATCCACCAACAAGCACTTATTAATTGCCTACTACATGCCAGGGACTGGATTAAGTGCTGGGGATATGAAGAAAGGAATTCACAGTCTAATAAGAGAGATAGCATGCACACACGTTCTATTCTTGCCTCAAGGAAATCTGTTATGCTCAGGAGGATGTGGGTGGACACCAGGAAGTCTGGTCCAGCATCTATACACCAATAAGCTATGCTTCAAGGATGTCTGCTCTGCTATCCATAGGAGTCTGGTCCACTATCCCTGACCTTGCAGGTGGTCTCAAACAATGAACATTTCTTGGTCATAGGAGGGAAGGAAGGCGTTTTTGTCAGCCCCTCGTTCCCAATTTCCAAACAATAATACTGTTACCTATGCCTTAGCTCTGTGACCAATCATGCTGATTTCCGTACTCACGATATTGAGCTCTTGTAACCAATCATGTTCCCCGCCTATGAAGTTCTGTTCTTCATTCTGTATTCCCCAAAACTATGAAAAAGAACTGTCCCCCTCATTTGGGGTCTTAGCTTTGCTAAGGAAGATGAAATCCCACTTGCTGGTAAATTCACATTTTACTGATAAATTGATCACACACAGAACTTTATGTTTCAGTTTACCTTAATTTCAGTTATAACAGTTTAGCATCCAGGACCTTCCCCTCACACTCTCAGTGACATTGCAACTCCAATGGATCATTCTTACAAGAGAAATCATAATGAAAAGTTCATGTTTTAAGGGGTGTGCTTTTAATTAGTTCAGGTTGTTATTATCACAAATTTAGACTATTGCACTAATCTAATTGATTTCCCTCACTTAAATCTTTCACACTTCAATTTGTCCTCTCGGTACCAAGGTGATTTTTCTAAAGTGTAGGTCTGATCTTGTCACCCTCCCCTGCTACTCAGTGAACTCCACTAACTACATTTCACTTCTAGGATCAAACGTTGTTTGGTATTTAAAGCTTAGATATCATTCTTCTTCACATATTCTATAACCGAGCCATACCAGACCATAGACTGGTCCTCATACATGATGCTCCATTTCCTCATTCTCTCTTGAGCCCACCCCCACCCGACACCTTAAGCAATGATGCAAACAAAACAGCACCTTGCATATAATAAACCTACAGCCTTTTTGGCTGCCACTCCTAAATCATCTTCCCAAAATGAAGGCAGGCTGGGCAGAAATGCCTCCATAGAGTAAGAAACCAGATGATCTCCTTACCCATGTGCTCCATTTAGTGGGAGAAAGCATCTTATTTTCTCCATAACTACCTCTAAAAAGGCCTTTCAGAAAAAGGTGAGATTGAGGCATAAACAAAAGCTTCTAAAAGCCTCCAGGTGAAAAATGTTCAGGCTTTCAGACAGAAGGTTTACAAGAATCTCTACGCAGAGTACAGGGAATAGTTCTGTGTGCAGAATGCTGTACTAAATTCCATGGAGAGAAAAAGAAAATAGGAGACTTGACACCTACTTTCAAGAAAGGGAGAGAGAAAAACAACATTTAAAGCACACACAAGATCCAAAGTTAATTCTAAAGCTGCATTCTATTTAAACCTGGGTGAAAACAGCTAAATTTCAAACATTTGTATTGGGTACTTAACTATACTTAGGGACTAGTCTTTGTTTAAATCCTTCTTTAAATTGTGTATCTTTATATGTTATCCTAACACTAGTTAATATACACTTAGAAGCCCTGATCAAGTTATATTTTAGATGAAAAGTACTCAATTGGATAGAAAGGCATGACTCAGAAATCCAGGCCTATGGTAAACTCTGGCTGTGTGTCCAGACCACAAGATTATAACCTAGGCCATCCATATGCTGACAGTTTACTGAAATTGTAGGCATTGTACCTGAGAGGAAATAGTCTCTGAAGTGTGGGCTTACAAACACAAACCTACTAAGTGATGGCAAACAGGATCCAAGCTATGTAGACATGGATAAATATAGTGTCGTAATGCTACCTCATAACTTTATAAGACAACAGTTTGCAAAGCATTTCTATTATTTGATCCTCCTAACAATTCGGTGAGGAAGGATGGGGAGATATTTGACAGGTGAAGGAACTGAGGTTCAAAAGTTGATTTAATAAGCATTAAATGCCCAGGATTTACAGAGCACTTTGCTAAGTGAAGTAGATACAAAATTTAGATAAGATATAGTTACTGCCTTCCTTTATGGAGTTAATAGTCTGGAAGGCTAATATGAAACATATTAAATAATACATGAAGAACACATCAGAGTGTGAAAAGCAAAGTACTAAATGAAGTCTGAGGAGGAAAAGGTCATTATTGACTTAAGAGGGTGGAAAGAATTGGTGAAAGTTTATAGGAGCTGATGACATTTGAGTTTGGCTTTAAAGAACAGAAATTCAATAGGCTAAGGATGGGGAGGGTAGAAGGCATTAGGTAAGTTGAACAAAAACATGGAGGTGGGAATGTACAGGATGGAGATAGATAGATAGATAGATAGATAGATAGATAGATAGATAGATAGATAGATATGGCAAATAGTCCAGTTTAACTGCAGCACAGTGTATATGGAGAGGAACAGTATGAAATAAAGATAAAGAGGTAGAATGGTGCCAGATTGCAGGGAACTTAAGTGTGAGGCAAAGGGATTTGAAATCTACTCTGTAATCAATAAGGAGCAAATGTAAGATTTTGACTTTGGAGGGTGGTAGTACTCAGTATTACATTATTTCAAGATTTTAGGGATAGCTCAAGCTGGGTACCCGCAAACTTTCAGTGCTCTCAAACTTGTCTGATCCAGGGTGAGTCACTCCTTGTCTGAGTTTTACAAGTTATTGACCTGGGTTTGGGGCTGAGCAACACACTTACAGGCTTGCCCCTGGTTGGAGTTTGAGCAGATTGCTACTGGGATCAGTCACTATATGCCAGTTGGAAAGCTTTCCTGGTTCAGAGTGATAGACTGCAAATGCCTCTTTGGCATGGGATTTCTGACTCATTCTACTGTAGGCTCCAAATTGGACTGGAGGCTAAAACCAAGACCCTGACTCTTTTCTCAGGTAAGAACCACACAGCTGCTAGTTACTTCTAAACTTTCTTCATGCTCAGAACACAGCCTATGGTCTGAGACCAATCTTTGCCTTGCAGTGCCACATCTAGGTCTAAGTCTCCTCCTTCATCTACCTTGGATCTGTGGCTAAGTACTGAGCAGCGAGCGTTAGAGCTGCCAGCTGGCACCTGTTCCTGCTTCCTACACAACATCAGGCTCATCTGTATAGGCCTGGGGCCTCTTCTTTCCCTAGTGCACAGCTGTGGGCAAGCCTTGATTTAGTCCTCATGCTGGAAGCCTTCTGGTGGTCACTCTTGGCTATACTTATCCCCAATTTCAATAGACCTCTCTGTCTCCCTGTGCTGACCTGGGCTGGAAAAATAACTCACTGTGATTTTTTTCCCCTTGGATTTCATAGTCAGAACTCAGTCTTGTACCTTTTCTAGATCTTTGTAGAGTAGTTCTGGAGGAGAGCTCAACTGTTATTTTGATTTCTTGGCTGATCCAGTAAAGAGTTTTGACGAGAAAAGTTATATGATCATATCTATGTATGAGGAAGACAACCTGGCAGCAGTGTGAAGAATGATTTGAAGAGGGAGAGAAATTGGAAGTTGGCATACTATTTTAATGGCTCAAGTGGTAGCGTTAGGACCCGTTCTGGAGTAATTGAAGCAGGCAGGTAGAAGAAGAGATAGACTCGAGAGATACTGAAGAGGCAGAATTGGTAACACTTGCTAAATAATTGAATATGAAAGATTAAGGAGAGATAAGAGGCAAATATAAGTTTCAAACATAGAAGACTAGGTGAATGATGCCCCTGATACAGTGAAATCAGAATAAAAAGCCCATTTTGGGGAAGAGATGACAAATTCACTTTTGGGTATTCAGGTAGACATTCCTGTGGGAAGTTGAAGATAGGAATCTGCAGCTTGGGAGAAAGAGATGGAAATAGATTTGGGAGGCGAGAGTTGAAATTGTGGGAATGAGTTACCAAATTAGAAAGTTTAGAGAGAGAAGGCCAAGGACAGAGGTCTGTGGAACCTTAAGGGACTGGTCAAGGAGAGGATAAAGAACTATCAAAGGAAGGTTAGAGAAATAGGAAGGGAACCAGGAGAGTATGGTGTTTCTGAAGCCAAAGAGAGAATATAGGGTAGAGGGAGAGGGTCAAAAACAATAAGTCGCTGGAAAGACTTATATGAACTGATTCTAGGTGAAGTAAGCAGAACCAGAACATTGTATGCAGTAACAGCCACAGTGTGAGATGACTGACTTTGATAGACTTAGCTCTTCTCAGCAATGCAAGGGCCTAAAACAACTCCAAAAGACTCATGATGGAAAATGCCATCCACATCCATAAAAAGAAATATGGAGTCCGAAAGCAAATCGAAGCAGGCTATTTTCCTTTTTTGTTTTGTTTTTCTTTCTCATGGTTACTCCCATTTGTTCTAATTCTTCTATTCAATATGACTAATGTGAAAATATTTAATAGGAATGTATATGTAGAGCCTATATCGGGGGAGGGATGGGACATGAGACTACTGGGCATGGGCAACAGATTAGATAGATGGGAAGGGCCAAGAGAGATGAGGACAAACACCCAAATTTTGTCTCCTTCATGATTTTGCCTAGATCCAGAGCTGGCCTCAGTGAGGAGAGTGAGTAAAGAAAATATATTACATGGCCAGGCTCACACATACTGGGACTTTCAAGGGCATACACCAGATTTCAAAAATAAGAAGAAATTGTGAATTTAATACTGAAAGTGTAGAGGAGATAAATGATAAATTGTCAATGTTTATTTTAACAGTGAACTAGTAAACTAACTCATCTAACTCAATTTGGCAAGTGTTCCTTGAGCATCTACTCACTCTTCCCCCAGCACTGGCCTATCCTAGGTGAGGTATGCATCGATAGTGATAAACAACGATTTTAGTTTACTTAGGATAGCATTACAAAGCACTGTTCAGACACAATGCCTTTGCCAGAGAGGGTTGAGGTGGGAGGTGAAGGAAAAGAGTGTGGCATCAGAGAAGACTTCTTTTCTCCCACCTAGATCACTGAGAGGAAAGATCATAGTCTTAAAACTGAGAGGAACCTTAGATATCATCTTCTTCATTTTCTTCATTTTCCAGGTAAGAAAATAGGCCATGAGAGGTTAAGTGACTTATCCACAGTCAAGTACTAAGTAGCAGAGTCAGGATTTGAACCCAGCTTCTCTGACACCAAATCCAAGGCTTTTTCCACTACCTATTATTTATGTTATTCCTATTAATTTACATAGTAGCCCTAATCTCTAATGCTTTGCTATAGCACTATCCCTTTGGCATAAGTCACTGAATATATCTTCTAATACCCAAAAGGTATCATTCCAAATCAGGTGATGCAGTGGCTAGGTCGCCAGGCCTGGAGTCAGGAAGACTGGAGTTCAAATCCAGCCTTACACTTACTAGCTGTGTGACCTTGGGTAAATTAATTAACCTCAGCTTCCTTGTCTGTAAAACGGAGGAGAAAATAACAGCACCCACCTCCCAGGGTTGCTGCGAGGATCGAGTCAGGTAATAATTGTAAAGCACACAGCACAGTGCCTAAGTGATGTAAAAACATTGGTTATTATTCAAATTATCGCGGAACATCATTCATTAAGCAAAGCATAGCTGTACACAGACATTCTTAGTATGTAATGTGTTATTTATCCTCTATTTAAAGTGTGAGTATGGATAGGAGCTGGTCCTGTAATTTTCTTGGCATAGAGAACTCTTAATGAGGAAACTCTCTACTAAGGCAGATCGGCACCTTCTCTACAACTTAGTCTCAGTCGCCCAAAACACTGAGACATGAAGTTACTGACCAGGAATCACACAGCAAGTATGGGTCGGAGGCAGGATTTGAACCAAGGTCTTCTGGTCCAAAGGCTAGATCTCTATCCATTGTGTCATACTGCTTCTCATGGGAATAGGAAGATGACATGTAGAATATTGCATCAATAAATCCTAAAGCTACACATTGGAGCAACAGATTATTACTGGGAACAACATCCCCACTTTTATTTGCACAGTATATCAATAGAAGAAAGCTGAGCATAGAGTATTCAGGAACCTGGATTCCCAGGGAGGCAACACAGTGGGCCTGGAGTCAGGGCATCTGACCTTTCTAAGCAGGGTGGTCTTAGGCAGATAATTTGGTTTCTTTGGGCCCTTTCCCTTGCCTGGTTCTCAAAAGTAAATGCTTTGTAAAACTTAGAAGCACCATCTAAAGCCGAGTTGTGATGTGCGGGTTACTGCTAAGATCCCCTCCAGTTTGAAAATTCTCAATCCTGGATTAGTTCTGGTAGGAACACTAAAGGTTATCTAGAGCATCCTCTACATTTTGCAGATGAGGAAGCAGGTCTAAAATGACTTAACCAAGGACATACGGCCAGTTTATGCTTCTCATTTCTAGCTGTGATCTTTATACAATTATGTTGCTTCTCACATAAAAGCTAGTGTGCTATCGTAGGGGGGAAATATGTTAGGGGAAACCTGGGTCTGAATTGCTTACTGGGAGATTCTGGCCAACTTGCTTAACTTCTCACCTGTAGAATTGAGCCAAAGCCACCTGTGGTACCCATCTCTCAGGATTTTTAAAGAATCCAATGAGAGCATGTGGAATAGGCATATTTAATCTGCTTTTAAGAGCTGTATGTAAATGTCAACCATATTACTACTTGAATTTGGCTCGATGATCAGGGCATTAGACCTCTCTCAGAACAGTTACATGAGGAAAATCAGTATCAAAGACCAAAGTACACCGAATCTAAAGGATTGCAGTAAAGTAAATCCCAGACTGATATATAGTTGAGTAGTAGGGAAAGAGGACAGAAACACACATGTAACTTCCAAATAAGACTAAAAGTAGCTACAAAATTTATATTAAAATTATTTTTCTTTCAGGGCAGTTCTGGGCCTGGAGTCAGGAAGACTCATTTTCCTGAATTCAAATCCAGACTCAGACACTTAATAGCTATGTGACCCTGGGCAAGTCATTTAACCTTGTTTGCCTGTTTCCTCATCTATAAAATAAACTGGGGAAGGAAATGGAAAATCCCTCCAGTATCATTGCCAAGAAAACTCCAAATGGAGTCACAAAGAGTTGGACATGACAGAAAACGACTGAACAACAAAACTCTTTCAGAACATGTTTGCTTATCCACTTGGCTTAGCTAAGTGTGATATAGCTCTTATAACACTGTCTGGAACAACAAATATTTTGGTTATTGTGATAACACTCATTGAGGCTTATTCACTCATCCACTGCCAATCTGTTTCAGTAAAAAAATTGGGGTTGGAGATGAGATACTTCTTTTTTTTAATTACAAGGTTAGAAAATGTACAGCACAACAAAATGTTCTTTGCAGTTAGATTACAAATGAAAAGGTAAAAGCACAATGGAAGAAGGAAAAGAGAAAAAACTAGAGGAACAGGTAAAGATTATACTCAATTTTTTTTAGCAACCTTAAGGAACCACAAATAAAAAAGATGGGAAGGCCTTCAAAATGGATGATGGAGTTTAAAGAGTTAAAGGCTGCCTTAGCACAGTCTTGGGGTTCTCTTAGAAATGACTGCAATGTTTAAAATATTATGGCAAGTCTTGAACCCATCTTCTTTTGGCAAAACTGCTGCCTCCTTTTCTTTTTTTCCGTTTGAGAGGTATATTCTTCATCGGCTGTCTCTATGAAGACACTGCTAGGTTTTACATTTCTCATACGTCACTGGAAAGTTTAAGCATGAAGTCACGTCAAATTCAAGACTCCAATTTCTACTAGATGGTGTGGTCCTTCTCTACAGTATGTGGTGATTAAAGTGAGTAAGCTGATCTCACCCTTTCCCCTTACATTTTTCCTCCAATAAATGAAAAACCATAGTTGGTAGCCCAAATTTGGGACAAATTACTTCATTTAAAAATAAAATCATCCGTTGACTTGAAGACACTGATAATGCCTTTTATAAAACAGAAAGAGTACATGTGCCAAGTGTCAAAGCTCACCAGCCTTCTAAGAGAAGAGGTAGGTTTAATTCCCAGCCTGGCCACTGACTCACTAAATGAGCTCAGGAAGGTCACAACTTCCTTGTGCTAGAGCTTCCACCTGGGAACGAGAAGAGTTATTATTCAAACACACCTACCTCAAGAGAAGGTACAACAACAAAAAATCTTGGAGAATAGTTATATAAAGAAATGACAATTACATAGATAGGCCTCTGTGTTGTTAAGCAAAATTGTCTCATTAGCATGGCTTTTGTTTCTTTTGAGTGGAAGTACTTTCAGCTGTTAAGTGCTAAGCCCCAGGCCCAGGGCCCTGTCAGGTGTGAAACCTGTGTGGGTGTGGATTGGTGACTTAGGAGGGGCCAGCTCGGGAAGCAATGGTCTCTGGTCATTTAGGCGGGGCTTGAGAACGCCGGAAGCTCAGCTGCGAGGAGGGGTGAGCCGGGAGACAACTTCATGGGAGGCGGAAGCTGTGGAAGCCGGAAGCCAGAAGCTGCGGAAGCAGGGCTTACCCAAGTGCGAGCAGGAACGTGAGGCCAGTGAACATGATTTGGCTAAATACTATCTTGTTTTTCTGTGGCCTCCTGGTTGCTCTTGTGAAATGGGCTTTCTGGGCCTGGAGTCTTTTTGTCAAGATGTTGGAATGGGGAGGCTGGTTCAAGTTTTTGCTGCGGTAGGGCCTAAATAAATTTCTTGTTGTTTTCTCCTTAGAGAATCTCTCATACCTTGCGATTTCGAACCATTCAAACATATACATGATTATATTTGAG
>JAQQSZ010019606.1:0-10330 GCA_028646595.1 Phalanger gymnotis
ACTAGCTATGCTCCGTAAGACAGGATTTGGTGACTTATAAAAATTGTCCCCTGACTCATTGGCCCAGACAAGAGTCAACACAAAAGGGAATTCTTGATTTCAGTGAAACCTTTGAATTATTTTCTATTTCTAATCCCAATATTAACTGATTGACTAAGAAAAGGCTGGGCTGCAATGCTGCATGAAGGAGAAAGTATTTCTTAAGATACTTTGAGGAGTTTAAGAGAGTCAGGCCTAGAGTTTTGAATGGCAGAGAAAAGATCTCCCTGGAGCCACAGAAATATAGGGACCCAGCCCTAAACATGTCTCTTGACTTTTAGCATTTGCAGCCCTAGAGGCTGCTTAGAGCAGACTCCCCTCAGTGAGATCATTTCCTCTCTTTGCTTGAGGGGAGACCTTATCTTGCTCTCAACCAAAAATGCCTTTACTATTGGGCATTCTTTGATTTATTCTAATATGCATAACTTCCCTGATTTCTGTTTACTGTTCACTTTGATAAAGAGGTAAACTAGCTTTTCACAATAGGGACATCTAGGTGACACAGTGGATAGAGCCTCAAGGCTTGAAGTCAGGAAGGCCTGAGTTCAAATCTAGCCTCAGACACTAGCTATGTGACCCTGGGCAAGTCATTTAACCCTGTTTGCATCAGTTTCCTCATCTGTAAAATGAGCTGGAGAAGGAAATGGCAAACCACTCCCAAGAAAACCCCAAAGGAGTCATAAGGAGATAGACATCACTGAAAATGACTAAACAACAATAAAAATCTGTTCACGTTAGTTTTTTCTGTTACAGTGTTTGAAGGGTGGGAACTAAACAGCTAAAAGCAAGCTAAGTATTATTCTCCCCTTGGTAATAATCAGTGAAAGTAGCATTAATTGTGGGCCCCAAAGTGTTATATTCCCTACCAATAATTTGAGATGTAGTGGATAGATATAGTTCTAGTCAATACTGCTTTTCAAGGTAGTTAGTGGAAGCAACAAGCTACTTAAATGCGGCCGTGCAGCACAGTGGTTAGAGTATTATACCTGGAGTGAGGAAGACCTGAGTTCAAATCTGTCCTCTAAGCAGAGTAAGCATTCAGTCCTCTTGCTCTCTACAAAGGTAAAAATTGCAGTCTTCCTTGCAAAAAGGTAGGCCAGATCCCAGATCGGATAGGTATCCATGCTACATAAAATCCAAGCCATCTTTATATTTGGACAGTACAACCACCCATATATGTTCTATTTTAAATGAATGAAACAGAAAATTTCTAAAGAAATCTGAAGAAATCACAGAGAGCTTCCCAATCACCTCATATATGAAAGTGTATGCAAAAAGACTTTAGAAAGTGTTGTGGTTGTTTTTCTTTATTTCACACCCATATGCTACAGAGAAGCAAGTTTTGCTTTAGAGAAGTGAAAAATGTTATTTCTCAATGTTTCTCTAACATGAGTGGCATTCCAGGGACACCATCGGTTCAAAACCTGGAGGACTCGTGTACAAGAAATAGCCTGAATATTACAAAAGCAAAAATTCAGACAAAAGAATACTGTTGATTTTTTGCTTTCAAAAATAAGTGTTTTTCATCATTGATTCCTTCTAGTGATTCTCAAAACACACAGCAAAATAAGAGTTCCCTTTGGAAGAATATCTCAATGGTGGCCATAATTGCTGTCAGCATCACTACCTATGTCAAAGAAATGTTTCAAGGGGCCTGAAATGAACTTCTCCCCCAAACAACAACAAAAAATTACCCACAAGAGCATCCTCTTTTGTTCTAGCGAGGTATTTAATTAATCAAAAATGAAACCCAGCTCTGCCTGGAACATTGACCATAGTTATTGTTTACCAGTAGATACAGTTCAAAATCAAAGTTTTTATTCTCATTCAAGTGAATTGGTTGGATAGCCACTAGGAAAGTGGGTCAGGAGAAGAGAGAGAGAATGAGTTAGAAAGTAGGGATGGGTACATTAAGAGGTTAGGATAAAAGCTAGGCAAAAAGGTTGACAGTTAATAATTCGCCTCAGTACCAGGCTGAATGGGAAACAGCAAGAAGGGATAAGGGAAAGATCTGTGATTCTATCTAGGGTCAACCCCTCCACTAAAGCAGATAACATCTATGTCTTAAGATAAAGATAAAAGAAATCATCAGAAAGTGGTCCCAGCATCTCCCCATCCACTCAGGCCCCAATGCCCTGCTTCCCTTGGAAATGGCCACACCATAACCATTACTCTAAGGTTACCTGAGCCATGACTAGGCAGAAAAAAAAGTTCCCACCGCCAAAATTCTCAGGCTTCCCTTAGTTCCTGCCTTGAATCCTCATCCAAGACTGTGAAACTGGACCACTTGCCTAGTATAATGAGAAACTCCCTAGAACCACTGGCAACATTTCCCCCAAACCAAACCAGCTGGCCCCTTCCAGAGTGACCATCGAGGTCCTTCAGAAAATCCTCCCTTCTCTCTACCTCTTCTATGCCTCTGACCAGTAAGGCCCCTGCTCTCTACATTTGTTTTCCTTTTCATACATAAAATTCTTCCAACTTCCTTATTGAGTTGTTGTCAAAAAGCTATAATCACTAAAAAAGACTTGGTGTGATCTGATGCCTCTCTTTAGTTGGCACAAGTCCTACACTGAAGACAATAAATGATTTAGTAGATGGAGAAACCACTTGAGGCATTAAGAAGTTAATTGACTTGCCCAAAGACCAGTTTGAACACTGGTTTTCTTCTCTCTAACCCCAGCACAATTCCCAGTGCTATATTGCCTTTATAATATATGAATAAGCAATCAACCTATGACTGGCCTGCTTCTACAACCCATTCTCCCAAGTCCACAAAAACTTTTAAAGCAATTTAAAGTAATTTTTAAAGTAAAGTAATACAGATATTAAAGGATAGCATTCTGTTTGTATTTGCATTCTCAGTGCTTAAAATAGTTCCTGGCACATAGTAAATGTTTATAAATGATTGTTACCTTCTTTCTTACCTATCTAAAATGGGTATTTCTACATGTATACTAGGACACAAAAATAAGAAGATTGTTCATGAGATTGCAGATCTCTATTATTAAGCACAACTTACTTTTCTTTTTAAGTATATAATAAATTCAACATGTAGTTTTCAAAATTATGCTGATTATCTGGTTTTTTGACCATCCTTCTGTTCTTATCTATGTATTTTTAAAAGATGCCTCAGTGACTCTTATTACTTTCTTTTTTGTGACCCTATTCCTATCTTCCCTTTCCTTTCTACCCTCCCCCTCCACTGGAAAAGAAAAAGAAAAAAGAAAAACAAAGCCCTTGTTACAAATATGTGCTCAAACAAAGCAAATTTCCACATTAGTTACATCAAAAAATGTCGGGCTGGTACTTAAAGAAATAGTTGAACTCTGTGAGTTGAGGATGAGGAGGGAATATATTCCAGTTTCGGGGGACAGCCAATTCAAATATATAGCGATAGATAGGAGTGTCATGTGTGAGGAACAGAGAGAAGGCTAGTTTGCCCAGATTACGGTGGTCAAGATAAGTAGTAATATCTAAGGCTGAAGAGATAGGTTGTGGTCAGAGACAGATTGTGTAGAGCTTTAACACAGGAATTTCTATTTTATACTAGAGGCAATAGGAAGGCCACCTGAATAGATTAAGCAGAGGTATCATATGGTTAGATCTTTGTAAAATATGAGGTGGAGAGAAGGTGGCTGTCTAACATATACAAGATGCCTATCTATGGCCCTATATGATCCAAGGACTGGAGACCTTTTCAAAAAGTAGGAGGAATAGGCCTTCACCACTAGTGGCCTCACTGGGAGGAAGACAGGTACAATCTAGGAGTATTAAAGCTGTATAATTTATCCTCTAGTCTCCAAAAGACTATCAGGATAAAATTATACTTATCTTCTACCTTTCAAATATCTCTAGTCTGTGAATAAGTCCAAGTTCAAAAAAACAGTTGCTACCTTGATGAAGGGTAGGTCTTTGCTTATATTCACTAGCTTAGCTGCTTCCTACAAAATGCTGGTTACACAAAAGACCATCACAAATAGTGAATCAACCCTTTTTTTTTTTTTAAGTAAAATAGCAACAGAAAATGGAGATGTACTACGGTTTAGAATATACCAAAGAATACACGAGAGTAAATGAACTTTTCAGCTAAGTGCAAGATAAAATCTCAGTTCGAAATCAAGAAAGAATGAGCTTACCTAGGGGGAGGTCCACTCTCAGAAGTCTCTAGAATTATAAGGCCTAACGGTCAAGGAACATGATATTACTAGTTTCCACACATGTCTTTGGTTTCAAGAACTCTAATTCAAGAACTCCACCTTTCAAATGGTTAGGTTTCTTCTTTTTCTCCTAACAGTTTGTCTTTGAAACCAAATGAAATAAGTTCCGCATGCTAGTATGCAGTGTCATGCCCATCTTGGGGAAAGGCTTAAAGCCATAATTTTTCCAAAGCCCGCTTTGTCTAGAGCTTATTATTGCTACAAAATACCTTTACAGTGACTTCCTTATGTCCATACCAGTAATACTTTTTTTCCCCAAGAAGGAGGTCAAATCCCACTTCTACATGGAACTTCTAAATCCCAGTTCCACAATAATTTTTCCCTCTTCTGAATTTCTGTATCCCTGAACTCCAATTTTGTTTAAACCATTTACTTAGCCAGTATTATTAATTATATTCTTACATGTAATAATAATAATTTAATTAATAATATCTAGCATATATTTCTTTAACATTCATTATCTCATTTGATTCTCACAGGAACCTTTGTAAGGCAGGTTCTACATATTATTATACATATTTTTACACATGAAGAAACTGTAAAAGTTAAATTACTATAAGTAGTTAAATAACTAGTCCTTGGCCATATAGTATCAGAGCCAGGATACACCTATGTGGGTCTTTCTTGACACCAAATCCAGTGTTCTTTCCATTGAACCATACTCCTTCCTGTGATATAGTGTATATTTTCTCTTTAACTTGTTAACTTCTCAAGAGCAGGGAACATTTATTCTGATTTTCAGCCAGAAAATTTACTTCCACAGCACTAAGCACAATGTCTTATGTGTAGCAATTACTTAACAAATATCTGTATATTCTTGATAACAATTTGCCCTTAAGAAGAGCTTTCTAGTACCTTAACCCAATGAAACAATTCTAACAGTAGACATTTCAATCACTGCAAGAGGAAAATAAAAGAGAAAATTGAATCAAGTGGTTCTTTTGATGCTCTTGAAATTATAGCACATAAATGGTCTATTGTCGCTTTTGTGGTCCTCCATTACTCTAATCCCACATTCATTCTGGAATATCCATCTTCTCCTGTGGCCTTCTCAGCCTACAGCATCCCTTTGCCATGCCAAGTCTCTTCTCCCATTGGTGAGCTCCTCCCTGACACCTCCATTTTGGGGAGGCGATTTCATTCCCTTCCTGGCTCTGATTTTAACTTTCTGGACTTCAGCATCATATTCACGCTCTGCATACAATTTTCACCTCCTTTTTATGTGCTGTCACTAATTAGAATGTATACTCCTTGAAGACAAGAACCGCCTTTCTTTTTCATTGTACTTGTATCCATAGCACTTCCATAGTGCCTCAAACATAATAAGTGTTTAGTAAATGACTGTTGCCCATTGCTTGGGAATCTGCAGAGAAGGGAGGATCCAATCTTCATTTTTGCATTCCATCCTTCTGAGTGAAGGCTCAAATTTAGCTCAATTATTGTCAGCTCAATTATTGTTCACCAGTATGACATATTGGAAATATCTACCAGACCAGACCTGGATTATACTGCCAACTCTGCCTCTGACTCCCTGTGTGACATTGGGTAAATCATTTAAACTTTCTGTGTCTTCATTTCCTCACCTATAAAATATGGGGGCAGGACTAGTAAATCTCCAAGGTCTTTCCTGCTCTAACATTATACCATTACAATTTAAAAAAAACTCAATTATGATATAGATCAAGAAAACTTTCATTGCTGCCAAGGTAGACTAGATGACCTAATAAGTCCCACTTGCCATTAATTTCTGATTTGGTAAGCATCTAGAGTAGAAGTATGATTCATGTCTAGCATAGAGTAAAAAGATTATTAAAAATATATGAATTACTTTGACCTAGACAGTTCTTTCATCATGAATAAATTTGTCCCCTGGATGTAAACTGAATTATTCACTTGAGATGGAAATGTCTTATTAGATCATCATCTCCAGAGCTTGATGTAGTACTGATTTACAACAACATGTTATTTGGCATGAGTCCAAGGGATACGGCTTTTCTCACTTGCTAAGAAATCTTAGTCTAATAAAACAGTCTGAGAGAGAGAGAACTTTTTGTATCTGCTACAGGACAGACAGGGAAGGGTAGAAAATTAGAGTTTTCCACCCATAGTTGTGAATTAATCACTTTTCATGAGTCAATATGGATTTACTTCACTTCTTTGGGAAAAAAAAAGTTGTAACTTCAGTATCATAATGGTCTTTGGACTAGTTAAGGTGCTTAGGAATTTCTTTTGGGAACATGCTACCACAAAGAAATAACAAGGTAAGTGGACACAGAAGGGACATCTGAAAGAAAATAATATAGTAAAAATAATATATCAGGTCCCATTTAGAATTGGAATCAAGCTCTGCTTTTTTGGCAGAAAATCAGAGTAATAAAACAATGAACACAAAGAAGCCACCATAGTCCAAGAAATGTTGGCAAAGGTTCCATGAATTTTCTGGAAGGATAGAGGAGACAGGATACGTATTAGAACAGAAATAATATCCAAGTTTTCTTGCATCTGGTTTTTACTGAGATTCATTTTAAAACAATAAAATTTCACTCTGAATCTATCTATATTCTAGCTATGTTCATCTAGCCCCACTCTTCCCTTTCCAGGATTCTTTTTTGTTCCTCTGACATCCAGTGAAAATACCTTCTTTTCTGTTCCTCAAACAAGACACTCCACTGCCAAATTCTTTATATGATGCTCCACTAGCTGTCCCCCATTCCTAGAATCCCCACCCTCCTTAACTCTGCCTCCTGGCTTCTCTGGTTTCCTTCACGTTCCAGCTTCAAAAAAATAAGCCATTCTCAAAGACTCTTAATGCTAGTGTCTTTGCTCTAAGATTATATCCAATTTATCATGAAAGTATCTTGTTTGTACATAGTTGTTTGCATGTTGTCTCTTCCGTTACCTTGTGAGCTCCTTGACGACAGAGACTGGTTTTTGTTGGTTTGTTTTGTTTTGTCTTTCTTTATATCCCTGGAGCTCAGCACAGTGCATGGCACAAAACAGGCATTTAATAACTGCTCGTTGACTTGACTTGACTCATTCCATGTGATGCCATGATGTGACATGTATTATTTATGAATAACACTTAGCAAAAACCACTCTATCTCTTGTGACCCCATCACCTATTTGATGATATGGGGTGGGGGAAGAGGTATAGTGAATCAATAGAAAGATTACTGCATTGGGAATCAGGATGCCTGTGGCAGTTAGGTGACTCAGTAGATAGAGTGTTGGGCCCGAAGTCAGGAAGACCCGAGTTCAAATCCAGCCTCGGACATTTTCTAGCTATATGACCCTGGGAAAATCACCTAACTTCTGTCTGCCTCAGTTTTTTCAACTGTAAATGGAGATAATAATAGCGCCTACCAAGTAGGGTTGTTGTGAGGATCGAATGAGATATGTTCATAATGTGCTTAGCACAGTGCCAGGCACATAGGAAGCACTTAATAATAATGTTGGTTTCCTTCCTTCTAGCTTTGCCACTAACTTGCTCTATGACCTCAACAAGGCATTCATTCCTCTGAAACCCACTTCACTACTTCATCTGTAGAAGAAAGATGATTGACTACATTATCTCAAAGGTTTCTTCTGAATAGATTGAGGTTGGAGGAGAGGAAAGGTTCTAGGGTATGTTGCCATTTAGGCCTGTGGATACGGGATAGCTAACTTATCTCAACTGTAGCAGGAGTTGGATTGGGGCATAACAAATAGAGCCTACGTAGTGCTGAACTCAACTTCCCTGGCCATTTCCACAAAGTACTATCTCACACGGGACTTGTTCGGTTGCCTACGCTCAGATAAAGAAGCGCAAAGCAGAAGCACCCAACGGCCCGAGGACCAGGCTCAGGATCCCCTAGGTAGAACAGGCTTTAGCTGCCATGTGTGAACAGCTGATAACAGAAGTTGTTTTTCTTTTAAGTTTACTGAGTGGGCAGCTCTTCTTGCCCAGTGAATAATAAAGGAATTGCCTTTCCGTTTCGAAGTGCAAACCCTTCAGCACTGCCACAAGGTCACTTGAAATGCCCAGGGGACTTCCTCTCAGCTCTACTCATGCTCCATGGGATACGTTCCAGTCTACCCCCATTACGCTAAGCTGGGAGGGACCTTACATTCATCTGCTCCTAACTCTCGCTGTACTAATAATCATTCCAGGAGAGTTACCCAAGCAAGATATTTTTTCTCCTTTCTCTAGCTTAACTTGAGGCAGTGGTCTGTCTGATGGATATAGTTGGAGTCAAAAAGACCTCAACATATAACCTGCTTAGGTGTGTGATCTTGAACAAGGAATTTAACTTCTATTTGCCTCAAGCAACTCCCTAGACCTATCCATAAGCAAAATCCTAACAAAGTCCTAACTTTGTAGGTACAAAGTTAAAGACAGGGCGTCTTTGACTTCCTTTGTTGTTTGTTGTTAAGTTGTTTCAGTCGTGTCTGACTCTTCTCAATCCCATTTGGCGTTTTCTTGGCAAAGATACTAGAGTGGTTTGCCATTTCCTTCTCCAACTTATTTTACAGAAGAGAAGACTGAGGCAAACAGGGTTAAGTGACCTGCCTAGGGTCACACAGGCAGTAAGTGTCTAAAACCAGATTTGAATTCAGGAAGATGAGTCTTCCTTAACCCAGGCCTGGTGCGCTATCCACTGTACCACCTAGCTGCCCTGTCTTGACATCTCAGAAAGAAGGATTTCCCACGCTAAGCAAATTGTAGATTTTCATATAGTCTAACTATATGAAATGTTTGTGCTCTGTTAAGCTGGAAGAGAAAACAAAAAACAAACACAGTGATAGGCAGGCAGTATGGTAAGCTGGAAAGAACAATGATTGTGGAGTCAGAAAAACCAGATTCACATCCTGCCACATTTGCTACATGAGTTACTTCTCTGGGCTTGTTCAAATTCTGGCTCTGCTAATAACAAACGATCTGTGTCACCTTGGAAAAGTTGGTTTCACCTTCCTGCCTCCAGATCATTCTTGGTAAAATGAGTAGATTGTACTCCATGGCTGCTAATCCAAGTTCTCTTCCAGTGCTAAAAACTCATGGCCTTTAAGAGAAGATGTAAGCATGAATGGATGGAGTGAAGGAAGCAGAGCCAAGAGAACAATATGAACAAGGATGACAATGATGTAACTGGAAAGAACTACCTCCGCAAAACAATGGAAAGTCAAAGTTGCAGAATTACAAAGAATCAGCATGACTCCAAAGAAGAGATGTGAGAAGATGCTTCCTCAGATCCTTCGCAGAGGTTTATGGGTATAGAACATTGCATGTATTTCCCAAACTTTATTGATGTATATTAATTTTTTTCTCTTCCTATTTTTCTTTTTGTTTCTTTAAAATGTATATTCTTTGCAATATGGGATGGCTCTGTAGGAGTGGGAGGGAGAGAGATGCTGGGAGAAATTTAAGAGATGTAAAAATAAGATATATCAATAACAACTTTTTTTTAAAGGGAAAAGAAATAAAAATACCTCATGACAGAAAAGTAATGAACTAAATGTGCAGAATGAGAGACATTTTTTTTCTTTTTGTTGTTGTTTTCTTTTTTTAATTATTTTTTTTATTTTTAATTCACAACACTCAGTTCTACATAATTTTGAGCTCCAGATTTTCTTCCCTCCCTCCCCAAGACCACATGGAATCCCATATAACTTCCACGTATAACTTTGCATTGAATTAATTTACACACAATTTACACACTAGTCAAGTTGTGGAGAAGAATGATGACCAATGGAATGAATCATGAGAAAGAAGAAACAGAACCAAAAAAAAAACCCAAAAACAAAAACAAAAGAGACAAAAAAGGGGGGAAAAAGGTGAGCATGAAGTGTGCCTCAATGTGCATTCATGCTTCATAGTTCTTTCTCTGGATGTAGATAGCATTCTCCATCGTGAGTCCTTTGGAGTTGTCTTTGCACCTTGTGTTGCTGAGAAGAGCAAAGTCTATCAGGGTTAGTCCTCACAGAATCCATATGTCTGTGGTTGTGTATAATGTTCTCCTGGCTCTGCTCCGCTCACTCAGCATTATGCCGTTTAGATTTTTCCAGGTTGTTAGGAAGTCCGTATCATCCTCATT
>JAQQSZ010019607.1:0-10330 GCA_028646595.1 Phalanger gymnotis
GACCCATATGTACAAAAATATTCATAGCGGCTCTTTTTGTAGTAGCAAAGAATTGGAAATCAAGGGGATGCCTGTCAATTGGGGAATGGCTGAACAAGTTGTGGTATATGAAGGCAATGGAATACTATTGTGCTATAAGAAATGGTGATGATATGGACTTCATAACAACCAGGAAAAACCTATACGATGTAATGCTGAGTGGGTGGAGCAGAGCCAGAACATTACATACAACCACAGACATACGGATTCTGTGATGACTAACCCTGATAGACTTTGCTCTTCTCAGCAACACAAGGTGCAAAGACAACTCCAAAGGACTCACGATAGAGAATACTATCTACATCCACAGAAAGAACTATGAAGTATGAATGCAGATTGAGGCACATTTTATGCTTGCCTTTTTTTTTCTCTTTTTTGGTTGTTTCCTCTTTCTCATGATTCATTCCACTGGTCATAATTCTTCTTCACAACTTGACTAGCATGTTATTCATAGAAGATATATCAGATTCCAAGCCATCTTGGGGAGGGAGGTGGGCAGGTGGGGGGAAGAAAACCTGGAACTCAAAATTATGTAGAACCGAGTGTTGTAAACTCTCAAAAAAAAATAACATGTAATATATAAGCGCTAGTTGCCATTGGCTTTGTAAACATGCACACCACACACACACAAGCTGTTTCGTGGGTTGTCCTGGGCAAAGAACTCATTCCAAAGTCATCAGTCCATTGGTGGCAAGCCCTCCACCCCCACCCCCCAACCCTTCCAGCTTGGCTGATCCGTAGGAAATATTTAAGTGACCTGGGAGCCAAAGTCTGTTGTTTTGTTTTTAACTAGAATGAAACCACGGCACTTTCCAAAAACATCGTGCTGTCTTTAAGACCAGGAAAATAACATCCTGACATCACCAAAGCTGCCTCTAAATCCAAAGGCATCTTCATTTGGTCTGAATCCCTGCTTCCGCTTCCTGGAGCACCCCCAGAGTTGGGGGTTGTGTAGTAAGCTCCTGGTTAGGGGCGCCCTCTCCTGGCCATGCAGGAAAATACTACTTGGAAATGGTTCTTCAGTTAGGCCTGTTCACCCTCCCTCACTGCCCACCTTGTCCACTGAGGCCTTCCCAAAGTCGACAACATCAGTCTTCACTTTAGCCCCACTATTGTCCTAGGAACTGCCCTGGCCTGCTGGTTTCTAGGGAGAGGCTATGACAACTCCTTTGGGTGAGCATTATTTCTTCTCTCTCCCCCCCGCCCCCCACCCACAGACCCTTGTTTTCTGAGGTACGTATCTATGTGACCTTGGACAAGTCATTTAACTTCCTTGGACCTCAGTTTCCCTATCTATATAGTCCAACTAGATGGCCTCTGCGGTCTCTTGTAGCTCTGTGTACCTAAGTTCTCTTCTCTAGTCCTTCCCACTCCCACTCCCAAATCCAGCTGCCAAGAGAGCTGCTGCTCTATTCATATTCTGTTCTACAGTAAATGGACTGGTAGAGTGTGGTTAACAGGTTACCCCCACTCTCCAACTCACCCGTCCCCCAACAAACCCCCCCCCAACTTGTTCATTCAAAATTCTTTCGTCTTCCTGCCTTAGTACAGTAAAAAGAAGGGTTATTTGGGATCTGTAGAACTCAGTTCCAATCCCTAGCCAAACACTAGGTGTTTGATGAGACAGGAAGCAGTGGTCATGAAGACAGGAGTGTGAATTCTGCTACTCTTATCGTGTGACCCTGGGCAAGTCACTTAACCTCTTAGCCTCAGTTTCCTCACATACAAAATGAGGATTATAATAGCACCGACCTCTCAGGGATGTTGTACGTATCAAATGAGCTATCTGTAAAACGCTTTGCAAAACTTAAATTACTACATTAATTCTAGTTATTTACTATTATTATCCCAAAATTAGGGATAAGGCATAAATGCAAATACCCCACAGGAAGGTAACCCAGTGACAAATTGCACTATGGTGTAAATGACATTAAGGGACAGGAGGGCCACCCAGGATGAGAATGAAACTGTCCAGGATTCTGCCTCACGCCCAAACAGCTAAGCCTACCAGATAGTTTCAAGGGGCTCAGGAATTTAGGGGCCACCCCTAAGGAAAGAAGTCCAGACAGGTTGCAAATTGCCCCCCCCCGGAGTCAAGTGGGCCCAGATGTGATGCCCCTGACATCTCCATGGTTCCATGAAGGAGCTCCTAAGGTAATGTGGTAGAGGGAGGCCAGATGGAGGAGAAGAGGGCTGGCCTTGCACAGGTTACGGGAGGCACAGAGGCCATGGCAATCAGGATAGGAGGAGGGGGATGACAGCAACGGGGCCTGGTGCTCCCAAGGGGAGGGTGAGAGGACGGGGAGGTGCCAGCTGTGGGCCTGCTAGAGTGCTCTGTCAGGCTCCGGTGCCCGCCTCACTCAGCAGGAGCCCCTCCTCCTCCAGGAAGCACGCTAGGGACCATATTAGAGATGTAAGAGATATATTTCTGCTGTTGCATATTTCAGATTTTACACAGCGCTTCAGGCCCACCACTGCTCTGGTCCCTTCTCAGGAACAACCTGAGAGGTCAGTTCTTGCTCTTCTTTCTTTAGTTCAATCCTTCCATCACAGAGACTGCTCTGTGGCCAGGACCCCTCATGCTCCCTGCTTTGCAGTCTCATCTGTCAGCCCCTCAGGTGCCTCAGAGGCAGCACCCATTTAATGTAAAGGGGACAGAGCAGACCATGAGACCCAGAAGCCCTGGACGTCTCCCTCTCCTGTATCTCCTCTCTGGCCTCCTGGCCTGGCCAATGGCTGGTTCCACAGATGACTCTACCCAGTTACCTACTAGCTCTTTAGACAGTTTTTTTTTTTTTGCCAAGACCAGCAGCATCCTCTGCCCTCTGCTCTACTGGCCCAGGCTTCTGAGGCAGACAGTCAGGGGACCCGGGCTATCTCAGGCAGCCCCTTGAAGTACCCAGTTGGTCCCTTGTTTTGCAGGTCTTAGGGGCACCATATCTCCCTGGGGCTGCTTGAGACTTTATTGCACATCATTCTTCTCTGTTCTTCTTGTCCTTAGGCCCTCTCCACAGGGCATCTTAAAAACAGGAAAGCAGAACCTAGAGAAACTGAAGAGGGCACAGGAACAGCATTGGCTCGGTAGCTGAAGGAACCTGGTTTTCTCCACTCTTCTCCAACCCCCAGCTTGGAACTGTCCAATAAGTAGCCCATCGTGTCCATATGCTGCTTGATCCTGGGGCTTAATCCAGCCGAGGAAAGGAGCGGGGATGGGACAGCAGGCCTAGACCCCAACTTCTCGCCCATGGGTGAGGATGATCCCTCGATCGCCTCTTCCTTTATGGAGTTCCTAAGGTGCAACGCCCCGGGGTTTTCCCCGGGCTCCCACTGTGGTCCCGCTACCTCAGCCGGCCATCAGCTTTGACAGGACCGAGCTCTGACTTAGGGTCAGGAGACAGGGAACTCCAGCTGGTTCGGCTGCAGGGCTCCAGGTTGGGACAGACGGAGGGACCTGTGGCACACAGCCCTGCCACTGACCAGAAGCTGCCCAAGGTACTATCTGTCCAGTCTTCCAGGGCGGGGCCGGTCAATTCTGAGTGCCTCCGAGAAGCCTCTTCTGCCTGCTCTGGCCGGGGAAGGTTCAAGATTCCACTCAGGCCCTGGAAACTCTGCTCCATGTACTCATTGTGGGGAGGCCCAGCATGTAGCCAGCTCCCATCATCTGGGGTAAGTACAGAAAGGACACAGAATCAATATTCCCTACTCCATTTGACAGGCCCACGTCAGTCAAGAAGGACTCCCTAGCTCCCTGGTCCCTGCGGACCAGGATTCCCTAGTCCCAACCTCACCCCTAGACAGCCACTTGCCATGTGACCACAGGCTCATCATTTATCACCTCCAGGCCTTTGTCAGGGACCATCATCCCTGCTTCATCTACCTTAAGATAAAATGAGATAACAGATCAGCCTAAAAGTGCTCTCATAAATGCAAGGATTTATCATTATCACCCTACTCCTTCTCCCTCACTGTGATCAGTTGTTCATTGTAAAAACAGGAACAACCCTGGCTCTGCAGTCAGAGGCCCTGGGTTCAGATCTCCGCTATGATGCTCACTACCTGTGTGACCCTGGGCAAATCACTTCACTTCCTTAGGACTTCGTTTCCTCATCAGTAAAATTGAGAGGGAAAGGGAGGCGGGGGGAAGGATGGGGTAGGGGGAGAAGAGAGAGACAGAGAGGGATGGAGGAGAGGGAAGGGGAGAGAGAAAAAGAGTGAGAGACAGAAAGAGAGAGACAGAGAGGGAAGGGGAGAGAGAGTGAGAGACAGAGAAAGAGAGAGACAGAGAGAGACAGACAGAGACAGACAGAGAGAGAATACTCGAGCAGGGCATCAGGTGCTCACTCCGATGCTGATGGCAACAGGACATTTTGCATTTCCCCAGGGCAGTTCTGATTTCAAGAAAAGTGGCCTTTTAATCAGGCCCTGCAAAAGGAATATCCTTTGACCAATTACACATCCCAATTTCTGCTTAGTTAAATAGGCTCAACATACTGATAGCGCAAAGGATACTGACTACTTTGTGGGACATGGTATTTGAGGTCTGATTGGCCGCTGAGTCCACATGCCTGGCAATCCCCATTCTGATTGGCCCCAGGGCCGAAGCATCATTCATTACCTTTCCTGAGAGGTAGTTTGCGGTTGAAGGTCAGGGGCAACACCAGGAAACGGGTTTCACCCAGTGGTTCCCAGAACTGCAGCAGGCGGACGGTCCAGGCACCGGGTCGCAGGGGCCGGCTCAGGGGAGGCTTATACTGGGTGACTTCAGCTTCAGAGTCCACTGTGATATCATACGAGGTGGCCACCACAAAGGTGGGGTCAATCCAAACCACAGTGGCTGTGAGGTTGGGGCCACGGGCCCAGCGCTGCATGGCCACTGGCTCATCCAGAGGCCCCAACAGTCCCCCAAAGTTCCTGAAGAGACGTTCCTTGGGGTCCCACTCTGTGCCCACCTGTAAGGAGGGAAGCATTTGGAGAAGATGCTGGTGGTGTCTCTGCAGGAGGACAGGCAGGAAGGGGAGGGGGTGGAGTGTGTGACTAACTGTCTGTGACCCTAGGCACTCTATCTCCTCTTCTCTGTGTTTGTAAAATGAGGAGGTCTGAGTGCATGATTGCTAAGGAATCTTGTCTACTGCTCTCCAATGACAGGGAGGAGAATGTACCACAGAGCAGTGACAGAAACTTCAGCCACCAGTGCTCACTCAAAAAAGTCTGTGTATTTTGCATGTACTTCTAGGATGTTGTCTGCCCTACCAGAATATAAACTCCTTGACGGAAGTATCTTTGTATATCCCCGGCCCTTAGCATACTGCTTGGCATATGCTAGGTGCTCAATAAATATTTGGCTAAGGAAGTCAAAGCTGAGCTTTTGAGATCCAAAAGTTTCTCTCTCCACCCGTCACTTAACCTAGACTAGACTCCAGAGACATTAAGCCACCAATACCCTCTAGATCAAAGGACGCCCATGACTGCAGTGTTGTACCAGGGGCATGGGGGCAAGGGGATGAGGGCTCCCATCCCACCTCCAGGTTCTGCAGCCGGTTGGCCTGACCATTGTGTTCTGTCAGCTTCAGGGCCCCCCGAGGCATCAGCCACATCTCCAGCGCCTCTTCAGGCCCAGAGGCCACAGGCTGCACCTTCTGGGTCAACAGGTAGCCCTGGAAACGGTCATCATAGAAATACAGGTGGACACTGGATGGGAAGCCCTTAGGCTCAAACCTACGATGGATGTAGGGGAGGGGGAGGGAGAAATGAAGACACTTGTCAACAGAAACAGGCCAGGAATGAGAGGTCCCAGAAAGGACCATCCTAGACTCCCACCTTATATCAGTTCTACTCTCCACTCCTCTTCTCTACAGCATAAATTCTCATTTATAGTTTTTTAAAGCATTCATCCCCATTTTTTAACTTCTACTTATGTATTCTTTCTTCCCCACCAGACATAGAACAGATTATGTCCCTCATCATAGTGAAAGCTCCCTAAAGGGACAGCGCCTTCCCCATCAAAGAGGGAACTAACTCCCCAATGGCAGGGACCATGTTTCCATGACCTTCTGCATCCCCTAAAGTCTATAGGACTCTGTATACAGAGGTTGACCAGGACAGGGGAGAGGGGGGGATGACTGACCTCAGCAAGGGGAGGGGGGCGGTATCTCCCACCTGCAGAACTGGTTAGTTGGAGGGGATGCCATGGCGGCAGCATGGCGTAGGCCGAGCCGGGAAAAAGCTGTGTAGGCAGTGAGGAGGACGTCGCTGAGCCCACCCAGGCCGTCGGCAATGTCGTGGGCGTTTTCCCAGTATGCTTTGAGGGCTGGCGTGTTGGGAGGGTAACTACCATAAAGGTGAGAGTCCAAGATTTCCAGCACTTCCTGGTTCACAGTTGACTCAAACTTTCGGGCAAAGAAGGTAGGTCTGGAGAGTTGCTGGAGCGTAAAGAATGTAAGACAGTTGTTGGGAATGCAAAGAGACTAGAGGCCACACATCACCCATGAAGCAAAGAGATCTCTGGGTTCTACCTGCATCCCATGCATCATTATCACTAAAGGCCAAGGAGCCAGAAGTAAGATCAAAGCTAGATTCAGAACTGGGAGGGATCTCGGAGATCAACCTCTCATTTTAAGAATGGGGAAACTAAAACCTGAAGTGACTAGCTCAGAGTGACCCAACCAGCAAAGTGTGGGAGGAGCCCTCATGACCCCAGCTTTGGCTCCATCTCCAGACTGCCTCTTGGTAACCTCAGGGGTAGCATCATTTTTACACCCAGCTTCCCTGGGGGATCCCATCTCCCTCATGTGCCCATTTTCCCAATTTGGCTTCCCAACGACAGTTGTGAGGATCAAAGGTCAGCCGTTAAAGTTATGTTGAATGTGTATGTGGGACAAGTGCCAGGAGATCAGGATCTTGGTCTACCACTGCTCCACTGTGTGGCCCTAGAAGACAGCATGGTACACGGTGCTAAGAGCACTGGGCCAGAGCTTAGAAGACCGTGGGTTCTAGGCCCAGCACTGACACTAACTAATTGTCGACTTTGTTCAAGTCATTTCCATTAGACCGTAAGCTCCTTGAAGATAGGGTCTGTTTTTGCCTTTCTTTGTACCACCAGGGCTTAGCTCTGAGCCTGGCATGCAGTTAGCGCTTAATAAATGCTTACTGATTGATTGGTTTCCCTTCTTTGGACCTGACTGTAAAATATTTTGTCATGTGTAGAATTAGGGTGTCCCTTCCCACTCTGATCTTCTTTGGGTCTCTAGAGGCAGCCTGGTGTGGTTGAATGTTAGATTTAAGAGTCAGGAACCACCTGGCCTCAGGTCCTGTCTGGGGTAACCTCATGTTATATAACCATGGATGAGTCACTTAACATCCTTGAGCCTCAGTCTATGTATCTGTAAAGTGAGAATAATTAATAATGATAATAATAATGACATCTGTAGCATCTACCCCACCGGGTTGTTTTGAGATGATCTACAGCATCTTCACAAACTCTGCAAACTTTAACTACAATATGTCGTTTTTCAGTTGTGTCTGACTCGGAGACTCCATTTGGGCTTCTCTTGGCAGAGATACTGGAGCAGTTCGCCATTTCCTTCTCCAGCTCATTTTACAGATGAGGGAACTGAGGCAAACAGGGTTAAGTGACTTGTCTAGGGTCACACAACAGGAAATGTCTGAGGCTAGATCTGAACTCAGGAAGCTGAGTCTTCCTGACTCCAGGCCTGGCGCTCTATCAACTCCATGCACTGTGTCTCCTAGCTGCTCCAAGTACAATATAAATGTCAGCTATTATTTAGTGATAATCATACAGAACAGGGGTTGGGCCTGTGTTTTTGCCAGTATAGAGAACTCCTAGGTAAGGGACTCCCTTCTACTAATTCAGGTCAGCACCTTCTCTGAAACCGAAGGGTCTAAGAAGGTTGCCTAGGGCTCTGAGAGGGTGCCCAGGGTCACCCAGACAATGTGTGTCAGAGAAAGCACCTGAGGCCAGTTGTCTGTCCCCCGCATCATGCTGCCTCTCATTATTACGAAAATGGGGATAAGAATACTGGAATTAGCTCCTGCATGGTTACTATGAGGTTAAATGAGATATTACGTGCAAAGTGCTTTTTAAACCTAATAAGTGAATAGCTACATTGATAGAGTGCTTTAAGCTTTGTAAAGTGTTCTCCAGATATTCAGTCCTCATAACAGCCCTGTGACAGGTCCTTTTATCTATCACCCCCATTTTGTAGATGAGGAAACAGTCTGAGAGAGGATCACAAAGTTAGTGTCTGAGGCAGGATTTGCATTCAGGTCTTGCTGCCTCTAAGTGGCAGGCGAGAGGCAGCAGGGCTCCAAAGCTGGCTTTGAACCCAGGAAGATCTAGGTTCAAGGTCCCCTCTCAGACACCTGTGTGACTGTGGGCAAGTCACGTAACCTTCCGGCTCTAGGCAATTTTATAAACAGACAGTGAGATGCAGGGAAGATCCCCCCACTCACACCTGCTTTGGTAGAGGGCTTTCTCTCATAGGGGGCTCCCAACATCAATGAAACCACAGAGTGTGGGTGGGAATATGGGGAGGGGTTAATTCTTATGCGCCAGCCCCGTCTCTGGCCATGTGTTCCATCTCCACTCTCCCTCCCCACCTGGCCCAGGAGATTAAAGGTCCCTAGTCCCCTCAGGCCAAGACTTGGAAGGGCATACAGGGACAAGAAGCTAGTCTGCCCTAGGTGGGCAGGGGCAGCACCTGTAGCCGAAGGAAGTCCTGGGGCTTGAAGTCATTGGGGGAGCAGCCACACCAGTCCACGATGTGCTTGTACTGACATTTGCAGCCCAGCTTACGGTTCCAGTTGGTGACACGCAGATTGTTGTCCACCAGGGTGTTGCAGGTGGGGCTGTTCTCCAGCACGGTGTGGAAGAAGGACTGTGGGGAGATGGGTGGGAAATGAGCGAGGTACCACGTGCCCATCCTCTGCTGACCACTCTCCTCCTCCTTCCTGGCCACTATCAGCCACTCTTCCCCTTCCCTTCCAGACTATCTTAAGGACTGATGGCCCACCTCAGCTGGTAGAAGTGTGTAGGTATAGAACTGGCGCAGCTGAGCCACGAGGGGATCGTCTGTATAGACCACGTACTCCACGAAGCTGCGGGTCAGGACAAACCAATCTGAGCCACCATCCACGACAATGCCCTCTGGGATCTGCCGTTCTCCCAGCCGCCACATGTGGGAGTCACACTCATGAAAGAGCCGGTCCAGGCCCTGTTTCTTGATGAACCTGGGGATGAGGGGCACGGAAAGACTCACTCAGAGATAGGACCTGGTTGGTGGTAGCTGGGGCAGGGGTGAGTGAGAGGAAATCCTCAAGTCTAGGGTAGGAAAGGGACTCTTGACGTTTGCCTTCTCTACCCTCAACCAGCTGCCTGATGGGCTTTGGGACCACTCGGCCCCGTACCCGGCAGGAAGTTTATAAACCTGAATTGGCGACCAATGATTCAATCCCTCTGTTTTCAAGACAGGGTGTGAGGGGGACCCCTCTAGACAGCCCATGCATCTTCTAGTCCCTAAACTGACTGACCCATAACTTCTCCTCACCTTGAGTTGTCCCGGCCATGAGACTTGAGGAAGTTCTTATCATGGTATTTGGAGAGGAATGTCACCAGCTCATCATTGGTCCTGAGGCAGCAAACAGGCGATTTTAAGGGAAAAGGGAGGAAGGTACCCAGAGGTCCAGGCCCTAAAGCAGTCTCAGCCCTCAATCTTTCCTCCACCCCCCAAAATGCTTCCTCTCTCCTTTAAACTTTTCTCCGATACATCCTTTCTTTTTTATTTCCTTCTTTCTTTTTTAACAATTCGTTTTTTTTGAAGTGTATGTTAACTTTAAATGGAAAATTCCATTTGTCTCTAGGTCTTCTGAATTCTTTTCCTTCTGTATATTTTTCCTGGACTTTATTGATTTTATTTTTCTATTTAATGATTATTATTTATACAGTCATAATCAGTACGTCTAATGTGATCGGCAGCTAGGTGTCCCAGTACCTGGAGTGATAGGCATGGAGTCAAGAAGACCTGAGTTCAAATGTGGCCTCATTTACTAACTATGTGACCCTGGGCAAGTCACTCAACCCTGTTTGTCTCAATTTCCTCATCTGTGAAATGAGCTAGAGAAGGAATGGCAAATCACTCCAGTGATCTTTGCCAAGAAAATTCCCAAAGGGGGCACGGAAGAGTTGGATGTGACTGACCAAGAACAACAAAAACGTTACTTGGAGTCTACTTTTTTCATTGAGTCACATCATATGGGGGGGGGGGTGGAGCCAAGA
>JAQQSZ010019608.1:0-10330 GCA_028646595.1 Phalanger gymnotis
TCTTTCATCTCTTAATTTGATTTTATTTTTTTAGATGTCATCCCTTCATATTCAACTCACCCTGTGCCCTCTGTCTATACACACACACACACACACACACACACATATATATCTATATACATATATATACACACACACACACACATACATATATACATACACATAACCTTACTTCTAAAGGTAGAAAATCATGTATTTGTAGCATCTTTTACTTAAAGGTGGGACACAGCAATCACAACAAAATAAAACAAAACAATAACGGCAACAAAACCCGGCTCTGGCTAATGAAAAATCTACCCAGAAGGGACAATTTTTGTTTCCTGTAGGATTGAACTTTTCCAGTACAATACTTGATGGTATAAACACTAGATGGCACAGGCAAGTAAGGTAGGCTGATTTGTCAATCATCAATCTCATGATGTGGGTTGTTACTCCATATGAGGTTGCAACCCACAGTTTAAGAAGAGCTAATAGGGATTGGAAATGTTTTTTTTCTTTTTTCTATTTTTTTTTATTTTTAGTTTACTACACTTGGTTCTACATAATTTTGAGTTCCAGATTTTCTTTCCTCCCTCCCCCACTCCCTCCCCAAGATGGCATGGAATCCCATATAACTTCCATGTATAACTTTGCATTGAATTAATTTACACACTAGTCAAGTTGTGGAGAAGAATTATGACCAATTGAATGAATCATGAGAAAGAAGAAATGGAACCAAAAAAAATCCCAAAAACAAAAACAAGAGAGACAAAAAAGGGGGTAAAAAGGCAGCATGAAGTGTGCCCCAATCTGTATTCATACTTCATAGTTCTTTCTCTGGATGTATTCTCCATCGTGAGTCCTTTGGAGTTGTCTTTGTACCTTGTGTTGCTGAGAAGAGCAAAGTCTATCAGAGTTAGTCATCACAGAATCTATATCTGTGGCTGTGTATAATGTTCTCCTGGCTCTGCTCCACTCACTCAGCATTATGTCGTGTAGGTTTTTCCAGGTTGTAATGAAGTCCGTATCATCCCCATTTCTTATAGCACAATAGTATTCCATTACCTTCATATACCACAGCTTGTTCAGCCATTCCCCAATTGATGGGCATCTCTTTGATTTCCAATTCTTAGCTACCACAAAAAGAGCCGCTATAAACATTTTTGTACATATGGGTCCTTTTCCCGCTTGTGTGATCTCTTTGGGATACAACCCTAGAAGTGGTATTGCTCGGTCAAAGGGTATGAACATTTTTATAGCCCTTTGGGTATAGTTAGATTGGAAAATTTTTTTAGAAGAACTGAGCTAGAGGGCCTGTCTGGACAAGTCTGGAAACTCAAGTCTCTCTCCCTCAGCTTGGTGGAGCTGCCCTAGCTTTGCCTCATTTTGCCAAAGTATGTTTTTTTCTTTTCAAATACAGCATGCTCTTCATTCCATGGGAAAAGAGTAATGGTATTTGCCTGAGCTTACTCCATGACTGGGCTTTTCCTGGTTCTCATCTTTTTAAACTAGGAATCCCCAGGGCTCACAAGTTTTTCCCCTAGGCTTTGACAGAATCCCTCATCATACAATACCATCATGGACTAGATGAACAATTATGACCTAAGTCATAGCATAGTTAGGGGAATTTTCATCCGGTTGAGCAAAATCAGGTGCAGGATTTATCAATGGGATAGCTATCTACTATTCACTTGCAAGTCAAGACATCGCCATCCTGATGGCATTGATCCTCTTCCAGGATGAAGGACCAACAAAAACAAACAACAGCTATCTACTAGAAATGAGACCCATCAGTAGTAAAGATAACAAAGTTCCAAATGGAGCTAAATCAGAGTGTGACCTTGAGATCCCATGTGGCCTTCTAGATCCTTAAGCGTGACTTTTTGACTGAATCCAAATTTTACAGAATAAAGACCAACAACAGACTTCCTGTTGTTTCCTAACCGGACCCTCAGTATAGCCCTTTTTCTCTGAGCCATTTATTTGGTTCATAAAACTGATAATGATGCGCTCTCTCTTCCTTTTGTTAATATATATGAGCAATAAGCAAAATCTGACAAACATCTTGGGTTTATGTTGGCCAACATTTTTATTACCGATTAAAAACTTTGAAACAAATGCATGCATTTAGAATGTTTAATGTTTGTGGGCATGGGCTGCCTTTCTTTTTGTCTGTGTTTGTATCCCTAGAGCTTAGCGCAGTTTCTGGCACCTTTTGAGTATTTAATAAATCTTTCTTCTTTCTCTCTCTTCCCAAGTACTTAATACATGTTCCTTCCTCTCTCCTCCTTTCCTCTCTTCTCCTGTCCTTTCCTTTCCTCTCCTCTTCTCTTCTTCCCTTTTCCCTTCCTTTCTTCCATTTTGGAACTTCATTATCTTTGGAAAGCCAGACAGTGCTATAGAAACTTTTTGATGGTTAGTCAGCACAGGTGGTGAGTAGAATAGAGCAAATACAAGTCCCAGAGGAGAGGGATGATATATTTTCCATTTAAGGAAAAGCAAAACAAAGCAAAAATCAGGTTTTTTAGTGTTTGTGTGCACGAAAACACAAATGAAGTGAAACAATCACTTAGGCATTACTATTGTTCAGTTGTCTATGGTTAGTAGAAAGAACACTAAATTGGAAAACGGAAGACCTAGATTCAAGTCTTCTTTTTGCATTTAATTTTTAGAACGTGAACTTCTTCAGGGCAGGGAACTTGTTTTTACCTTTCTTTATCTTTCTTGTATTCCTGGTACTTAGCACTGTGCCTTACACATTCTAAACACTTAGTAAATGCTTGTTGATTGACTAAATGTCCAGTACTGGTCTCAGAGGAGAGAGCTGCTCATTGGAGTGTATTTATTTTTCATCATTTCTGTTGGGGGTTTTGTTTTGTTTTCTTTAAACTATAGATAAAATGTTCTTTGTGTTTGGTGAACCCAGTGTTCGTAAGGGAGTTGTCGACTGCATTCTGTGTAGTGTCATACTGTGTAGTGTCATATAGTGAATCTCCCACGTCTTCTGGTTAGTGGATATGAACCAGAGATGTGAGAAAAACCTCCCAAGGGTACCTAAGGGCCTTCACATTATGTGGAAATGTCTGATAAGTGAGTTGCATATGTGTTTGCCCTAGAAACTCTAAAACAACATAAAAATGTTGGTTATAATTCTTGAAATAATAAAAAAAAGAAACAACAAGCCAATTTTCACCTGGGATAGCAGATAGAAGAAAAAAAAGTAGCCTTTTTAAACTGGCTATATTATTGATTATATTTGCTTAGGTGATACAGAGTGTCCTGCTGGTACTTTCTAGAAGAAAACGTAATTTATCATCATTAACACTAGAAGCTGAAATAGCAGGGAAATCACGGGTATCTTACTTGTCTTAGGTTAACTATTCCATCTGTTCCCTATGTCCCATTCCTTTGCTACTACTGAGGGACCTACTTCTCATCCTAAACTCACTAATTTCCAGTGTGCTTAATGTCTCCACTAACCCATTTCCTCCTGGCAAATGTCCTCAGATCTCTTTAATCTTAGGGAAAAAAATGAAAAGAAGCAACCCCCCTCCCCAAACAAACAAAAAAAACCCTCTACTTAATCTTGTTGCTATTTTTGCTTCTATGCATTTTCTTTCCTTTAATCAACCAATAAAAAATATTTATTATGTGCTTATATGCCAGACATTGAGGATACACATGCAAAGAATGAAGCAATATCCACTTGAAATGAGCTTACTTTCTATTTGAGACACAAGTAAGTATGACATATATAAAATAAATATGAAGTAAGCAAATGCAAGTATATACAAAGTAGTTAAATACAGGTAGTTTGGAAGGATTAATACTTGAGGGAGTAGGCAAGGCTTCCTACAGAAGATTGTGTCTGAACTTCATTTTAAAGGGAGACAGGGACTATAATGAGGCAGAGGTAAGGAATGAGAAATTCCAGTCAAGGGGACAGCCTTAATTTAACTTTCTTTTTAAATATTTTTTTTAAAGTGATTGATTCATATCTTTTGTTTGTTATACTACAATCATTTACCAATACCACCACCAACTCAAAAAAGGTCAAGGAGAACCAAATGACAAGACGACCAGTTCTGTCAAATATGCAATATTTAGGAGCTGTGATCTCTCTCATCTCCAAGAAAGGAGGGAGGTGTTTCATCATTTTTCCTATGGAAAACAGGTCATTGCTTTTATTCTGAGTTCAGCTACTATCCTTTACATAATTGTGGTCTTTGTGTGAAGTAGCAAGGTGGCACAATTGATTGAACACTGGGCCTGGGGTCAGAAAGACCAGAGTACAAATATGGCCTCAGACACTTACTAGCTGTGTGACCTTTCATAAGTCACTTAACCTTTGTCTGCCTCAGTTTCCTCAACTATAAAATGGGGATAATAACACCACCTACCTTCCAGAGTTGTGAGGATCAAATGAAATAATATTTGTAAAGTGCTTAGCACAGTGCCTGGCATATATTAAGTATTACACAGATTCCCTTATGCCCTTCCCCTTGTGTTTCCCTAGGATCAAATAGAATTCTTTTTTGGCATTTAAAGCTCTTTACAACCTATCCAAAGGGAGGAGAACCTATGGCCTAGAGGGCCTTGTGGCCCTCTAGCTCCTCAAGTACAGTCCTTGGACTGAAACCAAACTTTGCAGAACAAATCCCCTTAATAAAAAGATTTGTTCTGTAAAACTTGGACTCAGTCAAAAGGCTGCACTCAAGGACCTAGAAGCCCCATCCTGTCTTTCTGGTCTTCTCACACGTTACTCCCCTTGTTTGTCATATTCTCCAGGCTAGCTTGCTGTCTATCATAGGATATTCCACTTCCAATCTCTCTGCCTTTGTACTGAACATTTCCTAGGCTTGGATCACTCCTCTGCAACTCCCATATTTTAGAGTCCATGTACTCTTTCAAGATTCAGCTTAATAGCCACCTTGTGTACAAAGCCTTTACTGCTTCTTCCCACCCTCCAGCCACTAGAGTTTATCTTCCATCTACTTTGAATCTTATACGTGACTACATATATATCTCCAAATTAGAATGTAAACTCCTTGGGGGAAGGCACTGTTTTTGTTTTTTCCTTGTATCCACATTGCTTAGCACAGTGCTTGGTACCTGGCAGTGCTTAATAAAACTTATTGACTGGTTTTCCTTGACATTCTTGGGATTTTTGGTCAGTTGTGGAAATGGTTCAATAACTTCTTGACTGGAAGCTTCTTGAGCAAGTGGTCTATATCTGATTTTTCCACATCCTTACCTATTTCTTCTTTAACCCTCTGAAATCTGGTTCCTACTCGTAATGTTTTATGGAAGCTTTTTTTCCTCTACTGTCAATGACCTCCTTCTTGTCAAACCAAAGGCTTCAGCTCATTTTTCATTCTCCTAAATCTATCTATAATATCTAGCACTAATTACTGTTGCTTCCTACTTTCTCTTTTCTTTTGGCTTTCATGACACTATTTTCTCTTGTTTTTCTCATCCTTTTCTCGGCACTCTTTCTCAGTCATCCCTCTACTCTCTCTTTGTGGGTACTTGTTGAAGGTCAATCTTTGGCCCCTCTGTGAATAGGATGCTCAGAAGTTCTACTCTAAGTTCTATGCTTAAAATTGGAACTCCGGGATTGCTTTTGACCATTTGTTACATTCTTTAAAACTCCCTCCTATCCTTCCTATACCTCAGGCTTCTTGCTTTCCCCTTTAATTTTATTTTTGAGTCAATTGAGATTAAGTGATTTGCCCAGGGTCATGCATCTACTAAGTATCCGAGGCTGGATTTGAACTCAGGTCCTCCTGACTCCAGGACCAGGGCTCTATCCACTACACCACCTAGCTGCTTCCATAATTTTAACCTTTCCTTTTACAAAGCAAGTCATACATCCCTCATAGAAAAGGTCAGAATATCCACTCCCTTCGGAAACACCATCATATCCATTGGTATAACAATCACCGGCATAATATTGCTTTAATCTTATTCTCCCTACTCCTCATCACAAACCCTTTGCTTCACTTAAGCTGATATCCTTTCTGTTCGATGAAAATATTTTATTTGTCTCTACCAGAGATTCCCAAAGTGGGCAATATTACCCTCTGGGGGGTCTGGAACAATCAGGGTAGGGAGATAGTAGCCTCGGATGCAACTGGGGATGTTGAATAAAAAATAAAGGGGTGCTAGAAGCATAAGGAAAAAATGACAAGAAAATTTTGAAAAACCATTCATATATGTTTCTTCTGTTGTATAAGAGAGTTAAAGTCATGCTGATTATATTATTTTCCAAATAAACACACAAAATGAAAGTTTTAACTGATCAGTTGTCAAGTCCACTGACAGGTCTTAACAAGAAAGTGTTGACAGGCAAGCGTGTCATTCATTTTTGGGAAGTCCAGCAAGAAAAAAACACACAATTTTAAAATAAATTGTTAAATTTAAGATGCCGTAATTTTTTTTTTATTGAAATGACACAAGTTTCAAAAAACCTGCTAAAGGATTCAAGAAAGTAGATTTCTGGAGAGTGCTGAGTCATTTTTTTATAAGGGAGTGGTATGCCAAATAATTTTGGTAACCTCTGGTTTAGGTTTTGGCTCATGATGCTTCTATTGCTCTGGTGCCCTTCCCCTGAGTCTCTATCTACCCAAACTCTTCTGATCTTATGTTTCTCTGGGACCTTACCCTTTTCTGAATCCTGTAGCACTCAGGACCTCCAGTACTTAATTGGATACTTAATCATAAGTCTTTTGTTTCAGCACTTGGATAGCTCCCAGAAAGTATAGCTAGATGGCACAATGGGTACAGCACAGGGCCTGGAGCCAGGAAGAACCGAGTTTAAATCCAATCTCAGACACTCACTAGCTGTATGAACCTACACAAGTCACTAAACCTCTGCCTGCTTCAGTTTGTAAAACTGGCATAATAAGGGCACTGACCTTCTGGGGTTGTTGAGGATCAAATGAAACAATGTGTGAAAAGTACTTAGCAAACCGCCCAACACATAGTAGGTGCTTAATAAATGCTTGTCTCTTCACTTCCTTTTTAAAACCTCAGAATGTATAGTACCATAATATGAACAGAATAGCGTTCAGTAGGATCATAAGATGCTCAACTCTGAGCATGTAAGAGATTTTGGAGTCCCAGCCTCCTCTTTTTAGAGATAAGAAAATTGACCTAGAGACCTTAACCCCAGGATGAAGAATCTGTGGTCTCCAGGTCACATGTGGCCCTCTAGGGGCTGAAATGTAACTCTTTGACTGAATCCAAACTTCACAGAAGGGTTGCACTTGAGGACCTAGAGGGCCACAGGTTTCCCAACCCTGGGTAAAGCTATGTGGCCAAGGTCATACAGGTAATAAGTAGCAGATCTGGGTTTCAAACTCAGGTTCTCTGATGCAAAATCCAGCACTCTGTTCCTTATACCAATATGCAATTTACTGAATGAATGAAATGAATAAAATGAGGGTGAAAGAGAGAAAATAAGAGAGCATTGTGTTTGAAGTGGCAATCTTTGGACAACTTTTTTTAGAAGTCTAAACCATGATGTAGAAGATTCCTTTCCTATAAATGTTCCATTTTAGCTCAGGCCTTGCTGGAGCCTTTGATTTAAAGCACCCCTGGGATAAGGAGCTTGCCAGATCATTTTCATTCTAACAAGAAATGAGGGAGAAAATGGTTATTGTAAAGAGCTAAGGGGTCGATTGTCTGGAAATGCAAAGACTTAAGATGTAATGTGGTAACAACAGTCATTTCTCCTAGATTTGAATAAGAGGGAGTTCTTTCTAATTTTGTATGAGATAAGAACAAGGTTGGGCTTCTGTCTGAACTGGACACATGCTGCTTATCACCCATGAAACCTTGAGCAAGTTAGCTTATCTTTCTGAGTCATGGTATCCCCCAATATAAAATGAGGGAATTGAACTAATTAATTTCTAAGATTCCTTTCAGTTCTGCATTTATTAATGTTGAGGGGCTGCAGTTCGAAGGGAAGAAAGAGTAGGTAGTGAGAGACATGACATAGGGTGGGAAGGAAGTAGAAGACGAAAAATAATTCTAGAACCTGGGTTCACTATAGTTACATTGAAAAATGGATTACTGTCCCAGGCTCAGCAGTTTCTGCTTGAGACCCACTTGGTAAACTTGGCAATGGCCACAGAATTTCATGTTTCCCACTTGATAAGACTCCTAAGTTTCATATACAGAAGCACAGAGCTTCCCTTCTTTATATCAAATGTGTTTGCTTGTTCCATCCATTTTCTTTCTGTTCTTCGTTTGTTGGATTTCTGATGATTTTATTCAGAGGCAATAGTCTTCATGCATTGTTGAGATCAGATTCGGTAGAGCGGTTCAAATGTGAAATAATTCACTTAGATGTTTTCTGTAGCCAGTGGGAGCTTTCTTACATGAAAGCTACATGGGCCTCCTTAGCGAGAAAGCTAATTGAGACCCCAATATTTGGCAGAGTTATACTTATATAGAGGTTTCAGAATGATTCAGTTTTAGAGGTTTTTATGGGGATTAAAAATTAAAGACAGGACAACAAAAGATTTTATGACATAGGATGAGGGGTACAAAGGGAATTTTCTATGGTTTAAAGATTTAAGGACAGGGCATGGGGACACAGGTTAAAGATGAAGGGTAAGGGGAACACAGATAAGGGAGACAATAGCAATTCTTTTGGTATATATTAAGGAGAAGTTTTATGGTATTTCAAGATAAGGGAAGAGGACTTTAAGACAGAGGACAGGAGCCCCAATGCCTACAGGAAGGGCTTCACAAAATACAGGAAAAGTAACCCTTAATATTCTTTTTAACCCTTAGGGCACCGTTTGTATCCATATCAGCATGATATTTACTTATAGGTTTATGCCATAGGCTTATAGCATTTGGAGGTAGAGAAATCTTAGAGAATATATAGTCCGATCTCCTCAATTTACACATGTGGACATGGAGGCCCAGAAAAGGGAACTGACTTGACCAAGGTCACATAAGTCAGAAGTAGCAGAACTAAGATTTGAAGTCAGGTCCTATGACCTCTTTTTAGTATTATATCATACCACATTCTGTATACATAGTATTTCAGTTTTTTTCTTTTTAGCAAAGTATTACATTATTATTTGAAAAAATCCACCCTACATATTTAGGCATTGGTTCTGGCAGAGGAGTTAAGTTGAAGGGAACCCTTGTTAAAAAGGTCACAAGTTTGCTCTCTCCCCAGGGGCCTATTAATTTTATTTAAATATATTTCAGTAAATTTTAAGATTTGCTAAATATATGCATGGGAGAAAGCAAAGGCACTTACTTTCAATGCAAATAATTGACTGGTATTGCTGTATGGAAGAAAGCCTAGAGCAACACTGCCCCTGAAGAATGTGCATAATGGGTGTGAACAGGCTGCAACACATAGCCAAGTAACTCCACAGAAGACTGGGAGTAATGAATTTCGTTAAAGAATCATATGTCAGAGAGAACAGATGGGTTCTTCATGATATCAGGAGAAACTGAAGATCTCCAGTGCTCTGGGGAGACTCATTGCTGGCTGTATTTTGAGAGGGTATGAACAAGAGTAATACAGGATAGAAAATTATAGACAGGTTACTCTCTATATCATTAGAGGCAACTCACCATTCAATTGAGGAAGGAGAAGGCAATAAACATTTATATAGTGCTCACAATGTACTAGGCATGGTGTTAAGAACTTTAAAAATATTTCATTTGATCATCACAACAGTGCTTTGCTGTTATTATCCCCATTTTACAGTTGAGGAAAGTGAGGCAAACAGAAGTTAAGTGACTTGCCTGTGGTCACACAGCTGTATTTGAACTCAGGTCTTCCTAAATCCAGATGTATCATAGAACCACTTAGGTATCTGAGTAAGCTTTATTAAGGTCTTTTGTTTTTATACACTACAACTATTTCTCAACATGCTTCATCTTCCCCATTAAAACTTGGCTAGTAGTAAGGTAAGACCAATCAACACAGTGACTGAGATTGCTCGTATATGTGTTGTTAAGCAAAATTGTCTCATTAGCATGGCTTTTGTTTCTTTTGAGTGGAAGTACTTTTAGCTGTTAAATGCTAAGCCCCAGGCCCAGGGCCCTGTCAGGTGTGAAACCTGTGTGGGTGTGGATTGGTGACTTAGGAGGGGCCAGCTCGGGAACCAATGGTCTCTGGTCGTTGAGGCGGGGCTTGAGAATGCTGGAAGCTCGGCTGCGAGGAGGGGTGAGCCTGGAGACAACTTCAGCGGACGCGGAAGCTGTGGAAGCAGGAAGCTGCGGAGGCAGGAAGCTGCGAAAGCAGGGCTTACCCGTGTGTAGACCCAGGAGTGTGAGCAGGAACGTGAGGCCAGTAAAAATGATTTGTCTAAAT
>JAQQSZ010019609.1:0-10330 GCA_028646595.1 Phalanger gymnotis
TACAAAAGTGCATACCCTTTGACCCAGCAATACCACTTCTAAGGCCGTATCCCAAAGAGACCACGCAAGTGGGAATGGGACCCGTATGTACTAAAATATTTATAGGAGTTCTTTTTGTGGTGGAAAAGAATTGAAAATCAAGAGGATGCCCATCAATTGGGTGATGGCTAAACAAGTTGTGGTATATGAATGTAATGGAATATTATTGTGCCACAAGAGATGAGGAGCAGATGAACTTCATAATAACCTGGAAAGACTTACGTGATCTGATGCTGAGGGCAGCAGAACCAGGAGAACATTATACACGATCACAGACACACGGTATCTGTGATGGCTAATTGATAGACTTGGCTCTTCTCAGCAATACAAGGTTCAAAGACAGCTCCAAAAGACTCATGATGGAAAAAGGTATGCACCCCCAGAGAAAGAATTATGGAGTCTGAATGCAGATTCAGGCAAACTATTTGCTCTCTTCTTTTGTCCCTTCTTTTTTGGTTTTGTTTTTTCTTTCTCATGATTCATTTCATTGGCTGTAATTTTTTTTTACAACTTGACTACTGTATAAACAAGTTTAATGTGAAGGTATATGTAGAACCTATATCAGATTACATGCCATCTTGGGGGGGAGGGGGAGAAAAATTGGAACTCAAAAACTTGTGGAACTGAGTGTTGTAAACTAAAAATAAAAAATAAATTTAAAAAAGAAAATAATTCCTTGAAAATTAAAATTGGGCATGTGGAAGCTAAGAACTCATGAGACATCAGGAAACAATCAAACAAAATCAAAAGAATAAAAAATAGAAGAAAATGTAAAATATCTCATTGGAAAAACAATTGACCTGAAAAAAATAAATCAAGGAAAGACAATTTAAGAATTAGTGGCCTACCAGAAAACCACGCTAAAAAGAGAGAGAGAGAACTTCGACATCATAATTCAGGAGTTTATCATGGAAAATTTCCCTAATATTCTAAAACCAGAAGGTAAAATAGAAATTGAAAGAATACACCTAACACCTTCTGAAAGAGATCCCAAAAGGAAAACTCCCAAGAATATTATAGCCAAATTCCAGAGCTCCCAGGTCAAAGAGAAAATATTGCAAACAGTCAGAAAGAAACAATTCAAATATCATGGAGCTATAGTTAAAATAACACAAGATTTAGCAGCTTCTACATTAAAGGATCAAAGGTTTGGAATATGATATTTTGGGAAGGCAATGGAGCTAGGATTACAACCAAGAATTGCCTACCCAGGAAAACTGAATATAATCCTTCAAGGTGAAGTGGATAGTCAATGAACTAGAGGACTTTGAAGCATTCCTGATGAAAAAAAACCAGAGCTGAAGAGAATATTTGATCTTCAAATACAAGACTCAAAAGAAGGATGAAAAGGTAAACAGGCAAGAGAAATCACAAAGAATTCAATAAGGTTAAATGCTTTATTAACATTCCTACATGGAAAGATGAAACTTGTAACTCCTAAGAACATTCTCATTATTAGGGCAGTTAGAAGCAGTACACATAGACAGAGGACATAGGTATAAGTTAAATATGATAGGATGATTATCTAAAAAACTAAAATTAAGGGGTGAAAAAGAGGAATGCACTGAATGAAAGGTAATGATAGAATGGGGTAAATTATCTCACATAAAAGAGGTACGAATGAGCTTTTACAGTAGAGGTGAAGGTAGGGGAGAGGTGTGTGAACCTTATTCTCATCAAAATTGGCTCAAAAAGGGAATAACATACATGCTCATTTGGCTATAGAATTCTATCTTACCCTACAGGAAAGTAGGAGAAGAAGGGGATAAGAGAAGAGGGGGGCTGATAGAAGGGAGGGTAGACTGGGGGAGGTAGTCAGAAGCAAAACACTTTTGAGGTGGAGAGTGTAAGGTAGGATAAATGGGGGGGAAATTTGTTTCTATAGGAAACAAATAGAGAAACAAGAGAAATACATGGTTATCATAACTGTGAAAAAATTTTACAGCAAGTTTCTCTAATAAAGACCTCATTTCTCAAATTTATAGAGAACAGAATCAAATTTATAAAAATATAAGGCATTTCTCAATTGACAAGCGGGGTCAAAGGATATGAACAAGCAGTTTTCATATGAAGTAATCAAAGTTATTGAGTCATACAAAAAATGCTCTAAATTACTATTAATTAGAGAAATGCAAATTAAAACAATTCTGAAGTATCACCCCACACCTATAAATTGGCTAACATTACAGAAAAGAAAAATGACAAATGTTCAAGGGGATATGGAAAAACTGAGACACTGATGCACCCTTGATGGAGTTGTGAACTGATTCAACTATTCTGGAGAGCAATTTGGAACTATACACAAGGGGCTATAAAAATGTGCATATTCCATGATCCAACAATACCACTTCTTTTTTTATTTAATATTTTTAGTTTTCAGCATTGATTTCCACAAGATTTTGAATTAAAAATTTCTCCCCATTACTACCCTCCCCCCCACTCCAAGATGGCATATATTCTGATTGCCCCATTCCCCAGTCAGCCCTTCCTTTTGTCACCCCACTCATCCCATGCCCTTTTCCCTTACTTTCTTGTAGGGCAAGCTAGATTTCTATGCCCCATTGCCTGTATATCTTATTTCCCAGTTGCATGCAAAAACAACTTTTTTTTGAACATCTGCTTTTAAGACTTTGAGTTCCAAATTCTCTCCTCCCCACCCACCCTCCCTAAGAAGGCAAGCAATTCAACATAGGCCACATGTGTATCATTATGCAAAACCCTTCCACAATACTCATGTTGTGAAAGACTAACTATATTTTGCTTCCTCCTGTCCTGCAGCAATACCACTTCTACATCTGTACCCCAAAGAGATAAAAAAGAAAAAAAGAAAAGGATCGATATGTACAAAACTATTTATGTCAGCTCTTATAATGGTGGCAAAGAATTAGAAATTGAAAGGATATCTATCATTTGGGGAATGGCTGATATGTTGTGATATACAATTATGATGAAATGCTATTGTGCTGAAGAAAATGATGATCAGGACCAGAAAAACCTGAAAAGATTTTCTTGAACTGATGCAAAGTGAAAGGAGCAGAATCAGGAGAACATTGTTATTACAGCAATATTCTAAGATGACCAACTGTGAATGACTTAGCTCTTCTCAGCAATACAATGGTCTAAGACAATTCTGAAGGACTTATGATGAAAAATGCTATCTATTTCCAGAGAAAGAACTGAAGGAGTCTGAGTAGAGATTGAAGTATATATTTTTATTACTTTCTTTATTTTTCTTGGATTTTTTTTCATCTCTGGATTTTTTGTTTGTTTTCTTTCACAACATGACTAATATAGAGATATGTTTTACATGACTGCACATGTATAACCTATATCAATTTGCTTGACTTCTCAAGAGAGGAGAGAGGGAAGGGGTAAATTTAGAAGTTAAAATTTTAAAAGACAAATATTAAAAATTATTTTCATATGTAATTGGGGGAACTAAAATATTAAATAAATAAATTTTTAAAAAGGAAAAAAAAGAGATCATGAAAAGGAAGCTACATTTGGAGTGGCAGGAAAGCCAAGAGAGGTCCCAGAGAACAGAAAATGAAACATAGCTTCCTATGTGGGGGACTCCTCCTAGGAAAGAACACAGCCCATTGTCAGAAGTGCTCATCACAGTGAGTCTTTTGGCTTAACTGTTTTTCTCTCTTATAAGGGAGAGTTCAATTGGAGGTGCAGGGAGGGAAATATTTCCCAAAATGATTGTGATATAAAAATAAAAAGGCATGAATACAACTAATTTTTGAAAGGACAAGGCATGCATGCAGACCTTAGTCAGACTTCAGTGTGGGTAAGCTCACAGTAGGCAAGCAGTCTTTGGTGGCAAGGGCTCGGTAGAGCCAGCTATAGCCATTGCTCCTTCTCTTTGTCTTAGAGGACCTGGCCTCTTTTATCACTTACTCCTCATTCTGCATGGTGGGGATAGGGGGTTTGAGAAGCTGGTATGTACACTTTCCCCCTACACACACACACATACACACACACACACACACACATCGTGAAGGTCACTACTATAGGATGGGATCCTTCTGCATAAAAGGATCCTGTCCTACAGGGCAATCCACCAATAAATACTCTATAGAAAACAATCTGGGCCTTGCTTTCTGAGGTCCAATCAAAGATATCTTTTGCCATCTTTAATGTAATGTTTCTTGGAATCCAAAGGTTGGTGAGAGGATACTGGTGGGCTTCTGAGGCTGGTCAGGGTTCACTGATTACCTTAAGGCAGAAAAGCCCAAACGAACTCATTTAGCTGTTGTCTTTGGAAGGACAATCAAGAACATGTATTTATTTGTAAGTGGCGCAGCTCTGATCTTCTTCCTTCCCACTTAGTAAGTAGCCTGCTTGAGCCGCTGGATTTGCTCTCCTGGGAAAATCGCTGGCCCTGTGTGTGACTAGTGCTGCTTGGCACACAGCTACTTGCCAAGTGATTTTTTATTCCTTGGAAAGAAAAGGAAGTCGAGTACCTTTCATTGGAAAATGCATTTCTGAAGCAGAAATTAGGGGAACAGTGGGCATTACCCACAGCCCACGGGTTGAGGGGTAGGGCAGGCTGCTCCTCAAGACCTCAAGTGCCCCTTTTTTGAATTGTCTTGAAAATAGAAAGACACTGCTGAACTCAGTTTGTGCCTGGTGTTTGAAGATGATCAAGCTGGAGTGACACAGACCTCTGAGGCCATTGAGTGTAAGCCCTTCATGTTACAGGTGGGGAGAAAGAGGCCCAAAGAGAGCCAGCTGCTTATCCAAGAATATACAAAGAAGTGGGAGAACCAGGAGAAGGATCCTCATGTTGGCAGCCAAATCCACTCCCTGAAAGTGAGTGGCCTCACCAGGCCTCCTCTGCTCAAAAAAGGCCTTTCTGTTCATCAAATGATACCAGAGCAACAATCTGTGTGTGTGTGTGGGGGGGGGGGGTGACAGGGAGAGGAGCTCCTTTCACTGGTATTTGAGCATACATCAGCCACCCGCCCAAAGACTGGGGAAATGAAAACTGTGGCCTCCGGGCGAGGTCCGGTTTTGTTGGGGTCCAAGGAGTGCTGTGGTGAGTGGGAGACAGAGACTAAGTGTTTCGACTCTGAACAGCTCAATGATTCCTGAAAAGACATATGGTTGGGTCTGTTCTATCAATGAAGGCTTTGTCTTCCAGGGTGCTGGACTTGGAATCAAGAACACCTGGAATGGAATCCGGCTTCCAGAGTTGAAGTACTTTGTGTGATGAAATCATATCATCCCTCCAGCCTATTTTCTTATCTGTAAAATGGGTGTGGCATCTGTGATGTTTCAATAAAAAGCAACTTTGTCCATTTTAAAGTACTCTGCAAATATCTGCCATTGAGACTGCTGTTACTGTTGCTATTATCAGTCACTTGTATACAGTGATACTGGCAGGGAGACAAGTCTTAGAGAAGCTGCTCACCACTTACACAGCACACCCAAGGGGGCTCACAGGCTAACCCCACAACCTGATGTGGTTTTCTCTTAGGCTGCGTTGGTGATAAACCTCTTCTCGCTAAGGCAGAAGCTGATTTGAAGCCAATGGAACATTGGAACACTCGGGTACCTTCTCCTGGGTCACGGAAGGAGTGTTGTTGGGTTTGGATTCAGAGGATATGAATGCAAATCCTGGCTGCAGAACTAACTCTTGCCTGCATGACCTTGGGCAAGTCACTCCCCCTTGATTGCTCTTGGTTTCCTGTTCTACAAACAGAGGTCAGACTAGTTGACTTGATGGTTTCTTCCCAGCACCTGAAGCCACTGCTCAGATGCAGACACATGGCACCTTCTTTCCTCTAACCTCCAGAAAAAAGTGGAAGTAGGGAAAGCGGGGAAAAAAAGCCAGTGGCTTTCCCTACCAAAGACCACAAGTCGATCCATCAATTCATCAATCAATGGGCTTTTCCTGACTTGAGTATTTTATTTTTTCTAATTACATGTAAAGATAGTTTTCAACATTAATTTTTATAAAACTGTGAATTCCAAAATTTTCTCCCTCCCTGCCTTCTCCCCCCTCCCCAAGATAGCAAGAAATCTGATATAGGTTATACATGTACAGTCATGTTAAACATATTTCCTCATTAGTCATGTTCTGAAAGAAGAACCAGAACAAAAGGAAAAAAAAAACCACAAGCAAGAAAAAACAGAAAAGGGGAAAATAGTATGTTTGGCTCCACACTCAGATCCCATGGTTCTTTCTCTGGATGTGCAGAGCATTTTCCAATTTGAGTCTTTTGGAATTGCTTGGATCTTTACATTGCTGAGAAGAGCTAAGTCTATCAAAGTTGATCATTGCACAGTGCTGCTGTTACTGTGTACAACGTTGTCCTGGTGCTGCTCACTTCACTCAGCATCAGTTTGTGTAACTCTTTCCAGGTTTTTCTGAAATCCATCTGCTCATCATTTCTTATAGAACAATATTATTCCATTACATTCATATACCACAACTTGTTAAGCCATTCCCCAATTGACAGAGAATTGATCCCCTCAATTTCCAATTCTTTGCCACCACAAAAAGAACTGCTATAAATATTTTTGTATGTGTGGGTACTTTTTCCTTCTTTATGATCCCTTTGAGATATAAACCTGGTAGTGGTATTGCTGGATCATAGGGTATACAGTTTTATAGCCCTTTGGGCATAGTTCCAAATTGCTCTCCAGAGTGGTTGGATCAGTTCAGAACTCCACCAACAATGCATTAGTGTTTCAATGTTCTCACATCATCTCCAACATTTATCATTTCCCTTTTTTGTCCTATTAGACAATCTGGTAGGTGCGATGTCATACCTCAGAGTTGTTTTAATTTGCATTTCTCTAGTCAATAGCGATTTAGAGCATTTTTTCATATGACTTTAGATAGTTTTAATTTGTTCATCTGAAAGCCACCTGTTCATATTCCTTTAACGATTTATCAGTTGGGGAATGACTTGTGTTCTTATAAATTTGAATCAATTCTGTCTATATTTTGAAAATGAAGCCTTTATCAGGCTGTAAAAATTCTTTCCCAGCTTTCTGCTTTCCTTCTAATTTTGGTTGCAAAAGTTTTGTTCGTGCAAAACTTTTTAAATTTAATGTAATCAAAATTATCCATTTTGCATTTTATAACGTTCTCTATCTCTTGTTTGGTCATAAATTCTTTCCTTCTCTATAGATCTGACAAGTAAACTATTCCTTGCTCCCTAATTTGCTTATGGTGTCACCCTTTATGTATAAATCATGTGCCCATTTTGACCTTATCTTGGTTTGGTGTAAAATATTAGTCTATGCCTAGTTTCTGCCATACTGTTTTCCAATTTTCTCAGTTTTTGTCAAATAATTAGTTATTGTGCCAAATGCGTAGATCTTTGGGTTTATTACCAAATAGTTTTGATGATTGATTTATAATATATTTATAATTATTTTATATATTTTTGATTGATTTATAATATATTTATAATTATTTATATAAATATTTATAATATAGTTTGAGATCTGGTATTGCTAGGCCACTTTCCTTTGCATTATTTTTCATTAATTCCCTGGATATTCTTGACCTTTTGTTGTTCTAAGTGAATTTTGTTATAATTTTTATTATTATTGTGTATTATATATTATTATTTTCACATTACATAGTATACTAATATTCTTATTGGTGTGGCACTGAAGAAGTAAATTAATTTAGGTAGAATTTCATTTTTATTATATCCACTAGGCCTATCAGTGAGCAACTGATATTTTTCCAATTGTTTATATCTGACTTTATTTGTGTGAAAAATGTTTTGTAATTGTGTTCATATATTTCCTGTGTTTGCCTTGGCAAGTAGACTCCGAAATATTTCATGTTGTCTACAGTTATTTTAAACAGAATTTCTCTTTCTATCTCTTGTTGCTGGGCTTTTTTGGTAATATAAAGAAATGTTGATAATTTATATGGGTTTATTTTTGCTAAAGTTGTTAATTATTTCAAGTAATATTTCAGCCGATTCTCTGGGGTTCTCTAAGTACACCATCCGTTCTTATGGTCTCTAGTGCTTTTAATAGAGCGCTGTATTTTGTCAAAAGCTTTTTCTCCATCTATTGAGGTAATCATATGATTTCTGTTAGTTTTGTTATCGATATGGTCAATTATGCTGTTAGTTTTCCTGATACTGAACAAGCTCTGCATTACTGGTATAAATCCCCCCTGGTCATAATGTATTATCCTCATGATAAATTGATGTAATCTCTTTGCTAATATTTTCTTTAGGAAATTGGCCTATAATTTTCCTTCTCAGTTTTGGTTCTTCCTGTTTTAGGTATCAGCACCATATTTATGTCTTAAAAGTAATTTGGTAGGACTGATTCTTCACCTATTTTCCCAAATAGTTTTTTTAAGGGGTTGACAAGCTTACTTTAATTCAGCATACAAATGCCATTCACTTAGTTCAGGGGAAAAGACCAGCACCCTGAACTTCAGAGCAAAATGCAAACAAATTACAAACATCAACAGACAGACCCAATACAATTCATAGTTACCAACATCTAGGTTCAGCCCGGGAGCTCAGAACAAGGGCTGGCCCAGAGTCACTTGCACCACCACTGCTGTGAGTAAGAGCTCCAAAGAAGAGAAAGCCAACCCCTGGTTTTATATCTTTGTCAGCGTCAGGGGTGAGTCACACATGCAACTCACCCACGTGACCTAGAATCGTCACAAAGAGGCGACTTAAACCCACATGGTCTAAAAGCCTCTGCTGTCCCAGATGTGTCTCTCAAATTCATGTGTCAACTAGGCCCTCCCCTGAGGCAAGGAGGCATCAAGGACACCCAAATCTAATCAAGGAAACAAAGGCCAAACTCTTCAAGGGTACTTGGTTGAACTAAGTGCTAAGAGCCCATTTTGCTTACCAACACAATTGTTTATCCTATTTAAATTACATTTTCGAATAGGCTGTACCTTGTGTTCCCATCTAAGGTTCTTGAAGTCAGAGATCCTATCTTATACTCCTTTGTATTCCTAATGTTCTACGCATAGTAGATGCTGAATAAATAGATTGTTTGACTAATTTCTCTGAGCCCAACAATCTTCCTAGCTGAGACAGGTGGTGCAGTGGACCTGAAGTCAGGAAGACCTGAGTTCAGATTTGGTCTTAGATACTTACTAGCTGTGTGACCCTAGGTAAATCACTTAATCTCTGTCTGACTCAGTTTCTTCATCTATTAAAACGGGTAATACCAAATAGTTTGTATAGTATTAGAATTAATTGTTCTTTAAATGTTTGGTAGAATTCACTTGTAAATCCATTTGTCCCTGCAGATTTTTTCTTAGGAAGTTGGTAAATGGCTTGTTCAATTTCTTTTTCTAAAATGGAGTTATTTCAATATTTTATTTCCTCTTCTGCTAATCTGGACAATTTATATTTTGTAAACACTTATCAATTGCACTTAGATTTATTGGCATACAGTTGAGCAAAATAGCTCCTAATTATCTTTACTTTCCTCTTCATTGGTGGTAAATTCACCTTTTTCATTTTTTATACTGATAATTTGGTTTCCTTCTTTCTTTTTTTAAGTCAAATTAACCAAAGGCTTATCTATTTTATTGTTTGTTTGGTTTTTTGTAAACTAGCTCTTGTTTTTATGTATTAGTTCAATAGTTTTCTTACTTTCAGTGTTATTAATTTCTCCCTTGAGTTTCAGAATTTCTAATTTGGTCTTTTTTGGGGTCCTTGCCCACCAAGGACTTGTCCTGGCATTCAATGAATGAGGTGGGAGTCAAGGTGGAAGGAACTCTGATTTATTGGGAGAAATCATCCATTTTTATAGGGTTTGCACTACGTGAGCATAAGCAAGTGGCCAATGATTATGATGATGACAGCATGGGAAAGGACAGAAATGTTGAAGTGGGAAAGGACAGAAATGTTGCAGTAAGGGTATATTGTTGCACTTTGTTTCAGTATGGGTATCGGCATGGGCATGGGAAGGATCTGGATTGTTGCAATGTATGATGTGCTATAGTATCTACAAGGGTATGGGAAGGATCAGGACTGTTTCAAGGCAGTATCTGTAGGGGCATGGGGACGAGCAGGCATGTTGCAATATAGTATCAGAGCTACATGGGCTATGTGAGACATGAGGCAGGATGTCCCCATAAAGTATCAAAGATGTCCTGGTAAGTAAAGTAACAAGGCACTGCATTAGGCAATGGTTCAAGAGCATTAGGTAATGGCCAACTGGGTCCCTCCTTCTGGGCTCGTGTGTCTCTCATGGACAGGCTCTTACCTGCATGTGTAGGTAGACTACAGGGGCTTCCCAAGGGTGGAGGCCCTCCCTCCGGGAG
>JAQQSZ010019610.1:0-10329 GCA_028646595.1 Phalanger gymnotis
GCCCTGCTTCCCTCTGCCACTTTGTGGGTTCTGCAGCTCTAGAATTGGTTCAGAGCCATTGTTTTATAGGTTTTTGGAGGAACTTGGTGGGGAGCTCACGCCAGTCACTGCTTCCCAGCCGCCATCTTGGCTCCGCCCCTCTCCCTACTGCTTTTAAATAAGAACTATGCTGATTTATCGAGTCTTGCTAAATTAGATGGTTAAAAATTTTTCTGTGCCTTTCACTTACTCCATACCTAAACATCCCACATTCAATCAGCTGCCCAGTCAATGATGTTCTTAGATCGCTCTCAATACCAGTTCATTATCTGTTGCCGTCCCTGCCTTCTACTCCGTTACTGGGCCCCATACTCAAAATATTTGAATGGATTTGTGATCTCACTGAAGTGGCTCCTGCCACACAACCACACCTGCCCATGTTGTATGTGACTCTTGTATGTGTCCTCTCCCAGAAGAACACCCAACCTGAGTCAACGGTGCAGCTCTGGGACTGTCCGCTAACAGTTATTCCTCACTTTCTGCACATGCCCAGTCCATTTTTTTCATTATACACTTTTTGGGTGACATCCTTATTCCAGTTCTTCTCTGAAGTTTCTTATTTGTTATATACTCATCCTCGCTGGGTGTTTTTCCACTGCATTCTGTGAGACTCATTTTTATTCTTTAGATACTACAATATAACACAACTATCGGCCTAACACCAGTGTTACATGAATGTAATGGGATTTTACTGAATAGCAAGAAACTGTTCGTGAAGGATTCAGAGAAATGAACTGGCACAGAATGAAGAAAATAACAGGAAAACAACATACCCAATGACTACAACATAAAAATGAAAGAACATTAACGACACAGCTATGATGACCAAGCTCAGATCTGAAGAAAAGACGAAAAACACATCTCTCTTTGAAGAGGTGGGGACTAGGGGTGCTGTATAGTGCACAGATTGTCAAACTCAGAAGGCATATTGGTTTATTTTGCTGAGGTGCCTTTTTTCCCCTTCTTCTCTTTTATTCTTTGTTATAAAGGATGGCTATATGGAGGGAGCAGAGATGGAATGGATTATATTAATAAATATATTAACAAAAGTTTTTTTTTAAAGGTAAGGCTTTGTTTCTTGGAGCAGTTTGGTACCGTTAAAGAATCTATGCAATTTTCTGAAAGCAATCTAACCCATTTCCTCCTCCTGTTTAAATCTGGGCCCAACTCATCATCCATTTATATCAGCTGTCTGAGATATACTCACACACAACACAAACAACATGGACCTCCCTCACAAAACATCCCCCCCTCCAACCATGACAACCTCTACCACACTGATATACAAACTAAAGGCTCTCTACTGAGCTGCACATCATAATCTGGACCGTAGGTACCCTTTACTCACTTGATTCAAGGCTAGGCCAAATTCTTTTGAGCAGTTACAGATCTTGTGTGGGAGGTTCTGCAATGTTTTAGGGTTTGGTGCAACTAGCACAATATTTACAAACAGGAGCATCTGGAGGATCTCACCACTTAGAGGCAACCTCTCTCATCCATTTGGACTTTGAGCTTTATCTCCTCCATGACTAACAGTGGAGAAGACCTTGTCCTCCCTTAGTCATGGCTTCCCTGACATTAATAATTGGGGGTAGGGAGTGCCACTGAATAAGGTTCTTTCTTATTATAGCAGCTTTTGTGGAGCTTTGAACAATTTTGCTATATGCAAAGAAGATATATAGTTGGAGAGTTTTGAAGGTGGCATTTCACTCTATTAAATCAAATGCTTTTAAAAATAATAAACAGCATAATGGGCTCTTCTACTCTCTCAGCTAACTGTATAATACAATAAATGTGCTTCACAGGTGTTTTTTAATACAATAATCCAGGTATGTCTGAGGCACTGTTATTGTTGCTGTTAAGTTGTTTCAGTTGGGTCTGACTTTTTGTAACCCCATTTAGGGTTTTCTTGGCAAAGATACTAGAACAGTTTGCCATTTCCTTCTCCAGCTCATTTTACAAATGAGGAAACTGAGGCAAACAGTTACCCAGGGTCACACAGGTACTGTCTGAGGCCAGATTTGAACTCAGGTCTTCCTTACTCCACAGGCACTCTATCCACTGAACCACTTAGCTGCTTCTTCTCCTTACTTTTTCAGCTTTCTTTTGTGTGTGGTCTTCTTCCTTTAGATTGTAAGCTCCTTGAGGGCAAGAACTATCTTTTTCCATCTATTTACATCCCCAGTGTTTAGCACAGCGCCTAACCCAAAGAGGTGCATTCACTGTCTACTGACTCTACCACCCAACTTTCGAAGACACTTCTCCAAGGATTTTAGAAAGAGCTTTGGAGAGACAGTATTTTTGAATATATTCAATCTTACTAACAGGGAGGTTTTAAATAGGTTTCTACACAGCACATACTAAGGTTTGCTATGTATGTAATTCTGGGTTCATTAGTTGTGTTAATTTTCATGTCTAGTCTATCTGGTCCTCTCCAGATCAACCTTCACAAAGTTGCCAGATTAATTTGGCATAGCTCTGATTGTGTCTCATGGTTAAAATTCTTCAGCCTCCTTGTCTACTGAATACAACCCAAACTCCTTGGTTAGGTATTCATGGTCAGTCCCCCATAACACGGCAGCACACCACCTTTCCAGTTTTATCTTACACTACTTTGTTCCTCCAAACTGTACTATTCACTGTCTTCCACCTGTACGTGTGTAGGCTTTCTTGCCTCTACATTCCTAACATCCAGGACACCCTCCATTTCCTATCTTTGCCTACTAAAAGCCTACTTGTTGTTCGAGTCCTGGTTCAAATGCCACCTTATCAAATTTTACATACCATTTTACTCCCATCTTTTCTATAGTTCTCATTTATTAATCTATTTCATAGTCATTTGTATATGTGCCCTATCTTCCCTAACCAAATGTAAACTCTATGAGGCCAGAGACTGTGTCTCACCTATGCTTCTCATCTCCCCAGGTACTAGTATGGTGCTACCTACGTGGTAGGCTCTTAATAAATAGCTCTTCTCGAATTTAATGGAGAACATGCCATTATATCACCACCTGCCTCTGAGTAAGGCCTATACTGCGGTATCAGGTAATTAGATTGTTAAAGAGTTTCTGTGCCTGTCACACCCTCCACACCCAAGTTACATGACTGTCACTACCTCTAAAGAATCTGTCTCTATACCACAGGTACAGAAGAACTGCAGACAAAAAAAAATGCAAGCTTTGATATGTTTTGCTTAACAAATGCTGGCTTTTGTTAGATAAACTTGCTGCTGAATAACTGTCCCAAATTTGTTAAGTTTTTCCCTGTTAACAGACAAGGACCCAAGGGCCAGATACCTGACTATATCCGTTGGTCTCTGAATGTTCCCCAATAACAAGTTACGGTTTAGTTGCAGGCAGCACTATAAGAGGGAAAGCCTTGGATCTGGACTCAGAGAACCTGGGTTCAAGTTTCACTCATTTGTATCCCAGAGTTGTAGCATCAGCACCACAGGGGGCATGAGGAAAGGGAATGAGAAGCAAGAAACAGCCTGTCCTTGAGCTAGGTGAATTGTGAGGGAGTTACATGCCTGCTGCTTCTTTAGAGGACTTTGTATAAAGACAGCCCAACGCTGAAGAACTGGGGAAGCAGTTTGGCAGCAAAATGTAGGCACTGGCTGGCACTGGGCACATGCCCTTTCTAAGTAGATGGGAGTGAGAGCTATCTTAGGAATGTAGGTAGAGCACCCCGTCAAGAGTGAGTCAGAGTCAAGGAAAGGTTTCAGAGAGTTACTGGAAAGAGATGATTCCAAAGATACTTAAATGTCTTCAAGCTGGCATTGCATTACTATGCTACAAACAAAGTAGCCTCTATGACACATTCCTCTGAGTGCAGCTCAAACTCTTCAGACCTTTGTGCACACCACTGTCCACACCTGGAATGCCTAGGCTTCCCCCACAGATCTGCCCAACCACCAAGACTCAGTTCACTAGCCCCTTCTCCACAAAGCCTTTCCTGATTCTCAAAGCACTGGCACCACTTGGCTTTAGTCAGGGGTCCCAGAAGCATAACTAGGGGTGGGTGTGGGTATTTCTCTTAGAAAACTTTTAAGGGATACAACATAGGGCAGGGGAAAAGGGCAACAATGGTGAGGATAAACATTTATTAAGCACCTACTATGTGTCAAGCACTGTGCTAAAGTACTTTACAAATATCTCAAAAGAGTGGACTGAGGAGTTGGGAAAACTGGGTTTAAGTCTCAGTTCTGCCACTAATTAGTCATGTGATTAGGAGTTAATCACTTCTCCAGAACTCAGCTTCCCCTTCTGAAAAATGAGGGGTTGGGCTAGATCAGGGGCTCTTAACCTGGGGTCTGTGAACTTTTTTGCTTAAAAAAAAAACTTCTGACAAGTACAATTCAATGTAATTGGTTTCCTTTGTAGTCACACTTTTTTTTTTTTGGCATTTTCAAACACTGTTCTGAGAAGAGGTCCGTAGGTTTGTCCACCAGCCTGCCAAGCAGCTCAGGACTCAAAACAGGCCAAGAACTTCTGAACTAGGTGATCTCTAAGGTTCCTGTTGGCCCTGACACTCTATGCTCTTCAATCTGAGGCTTGTTCTGGTGTTGTGTGTCTCCCAAATTCCTTCTAATTTACAGACCTGAAGAATGGGGTTATAAATTCAGATTTTACTTACTCAATTGGGAACCAGTCACCACAGAGTTGCTTCACTGTGTCTATGTCATCGTGGCAAAGAAGACGTAGGTTGACCTCACTAAGTGCACTGGAGGGCACTTCCTCTGTCATTCACGCCTAGAATTAAAGGGCAATACATTAGGAAGGGGAGAACCTAGTCCATACTACTGCTACTTGACTCTTCCCCACCTCGTTTTCTTCAAGACTTTTTAAACAACCTCATATCTATTTACCCCTTTTGATTACCCTGAGAAATAGACAGGGTAGATATCATCTCCATTTTACAGATGAGGAAACTGAGGCTTTGGACTAAAATTGCTCAGAGTCACAAAGCCAGTTAGTGGTAGGACTGGAATTCCGATCTTCTACCTCCTAGGCAGTGTTCTGTCTCACTATTATAGGGGCTGGGAACACTGGTCACAGTCATCTCATCTTTTCTACTAATTTTATTTATGCCAAATAAAAGCCCTGGCTAGCTTTAGTTCCTATTTCTAGATGGCATACTGGCATGAATAAAGACTACGTCCCATCGCCCCCAAGGCTGGCTTATCTAAAACCTGAGTGTGCCCTAGAATCTGTTATACACATATTATATTTATATATACATACACATATATATATGTACATATATATATACACACACATGCACGCACACACACAGAGACGTGTACATATATATATATATACACACAGTGCCTGACACATAAACACTTGATAAAGGTTTATTGATTATAACTGTGTACACACACACACAGAGATACGGCAAAGTTCCGATTCAAAACCACGTTTTTTAACTCTAAGTACAATGAATGCTCTTTTAAGTATATACTTGTAAACATATTTTTCTTTCGCAAGGTTCTCATTTTGAGGGTGTGGCTTTTATTCACCAGTATCAAGATGGTACTCCTGGAATCTCCTCTGTTACATGTAGAATTAGTAAGGACAGGTGAGTGTCTTCCAGATTCACCTTTAAAATCTAGTTCTATTTTACAATAAGGCTAAATGACAACAAGAAGCAGTCATGAAAGTCCAGAAGCCTGTCGAGTTCTGAAGAGCACAAATACTTTCCAGGCCGCTGACAACACAGTGTGCCTGCTGGTAAGAGAAGCAGACTCAGCTCTCCATGGCTCAGACAAACAGCAGCGACTTCAAAGCCAGCACAACAGCCCCAAGCAGGAGAGAGGGACCATACCTGCAGGATTTCCAAGTGAATTAGAGCTGATTTTATATTTTAAAATACTGATTTCTGTCCAGTAAGTCAGCGTTTGGGGGCAGGGGGAGGGGGCGGATGTCTTTTGGTCCCAAGATCTCAACTAGGAGGTGAGGGCCCTCAATCAGAATTTTTCATGGAAAACAAATACTACTCTCCCAAGTTAGACTACTTTCCCGAGTTAACATATGTTTTCAATCAGTGAAGTCCACGTAATCTAGGTCAGTCATGAAGCAGCCACCTCTACTTTGTTACTTTATGTAAGATACTGTGTTGTTCTAATCAAAGTTAGAATGTGGATCTTCCTTCCCTTTTACCAGATAGGACAAGGCAAGAAAGTCTTGAAATTCCGATCTTCTACCTCCTAGGCAGTGTTCTGTCTCACTATTATAGGGGCATGGAAAGTCCTTACAGGGAGACTTACAGAAAACATTCTCTCTCAGAAACCTTTACTGATTCCTCATTACTTATGGAATAAAGTAAAAATTCTTGACTTTGGCACTCAAGGCCCTCCTCAACCTGCTTCCAATCTAGCTGTCCAGTCTTTTCTCAGACAACTTCTATTTCACAAAATGTCCATTTCAATCAATCTAGATAACTTTTTACCCCTCCCCCCATTCTCATCCAGTGCTCTATCCCAGGGAAGGAATAGGGTGGGCGGGCTACTAGCTGAGAAAGTCACAAAGCTAATAAATGAGAGAGGCGAGACTTTCAGCTCAGTCAAATGTATTCCCCATTAAACCATACCCCTCAATGCAAAATATTTCAGGCCATTAAAAAACCAAAACCAAAACCATCTGTTAATCACATAACTAACCAAGTTTATGTTCCACTTTGCTATGGAAAGCATTTGGAAATGGAGTTTTCAATCTGTTATTCTTAGGTCCACAAGCCCATAACAGCTTCCAAAACACAGGCTGACAGAGCTAGTGTGGAAAGGGAGCTCAGAGCCCATCCAGTCAGTCAATTAACAAGCTTTGGTTAAGCAGCGACTACAAGCCAGAGCAGCTAGGTGCTGGGAATGCAGAGACAAAAACTTGAGCGGTCCTCACCCTAAAGAAGCTTCCATTCCATCAGAGAAAGTGACATGTATGGAAGCAAGGGAATAGAGAATATATTCAAAGTAAATACAAGGTAATTTGTCCTACTCCTTCAATTTACAGAAGAGGTAACTGAGCCCCCACCCCACTCCCCCAACCCTGGAAGTTAAGTGATCTGTTCAACGCCACACAAGCAGTAGGCATCAGCAGTGGGATATGAACCCAGGTCCTCTGGCTTCCCCCCCATCCCACTACCATGCTGTACCCAACCTATTCCTTCCAACAATCTCATGGGTTTGGAGGTGAAAGAATTAGCCTCCCTATTACCTAGAGGAAGAGATGGAGGCTCAGAGGTAAGTGACTTGCCCGGAGTTAAACAGCTAATAACTGTTAGAAGTCAGACTTGAAGTTAGGTCTTGTGAGTCCTTTCCATCATGCCACATCACTTCAGAAACTCTGGCATATGACATAAGAGGCAAGCCATTTGACCTATGTCCCCAATCTCACAGCCAGCAATGGCTTCCCCAACGGGAGAAAGTCATCAGATGCATTACCATCCACAAACAAGTTAAGTCAACAAGCATTCATTAAGCTCCTACTATGTGCCAGGTAATGTGCTAACTAAGCACAAGGGTGAAGAAGGTAAGAGTTAATGCTCTCAAGGAGCTTATAGTTATAGTTAAATAGGGGGAGATAAACAATGAGGAATAAATGAACTATATGCAGGATAAACTGGAGATAATCTCAGAGGAAAGGCACTAGCATTAATGGGGAAAGTCTTGCAGAAGGTAGGATTGTAGGTGAGACTTGAAGGAAGACAGGCAAGGCGTGGGGAACAGCAAAGAGTCACCAGATTACTGCACATGTGAGAAAGCACCAAGGGGGAAATGACCAACTATTCCATTAAAAAGAAAAAAAAATCCCTCAGCCCACCTCCACCAACTCTTCCATTTCCTTACAAAGAGTCTGAGATGCAAGGCCACAAAGGGAAAGAATCCTGTGGCCCAACTTAAGAAAAATATGTCATTTCATTCCACAAACTTCTATTCTTCAATGCTTGCTGACCCTTTACTCAGGGTAGCAAAGCATCTAAGAAGCTTCAGAATGAGAAACCTTTGGGAACCAAAATGGGCAACCACGCTTGCCTCTTTCAGCTCTGCACTTAACCACAGTGGGTAAGGCTTCTCCTTCGCTTGCTTGCTGGAGGAGGGGAAAACACCTAGATTGCAGGGAGAATGATTGAGGTTTGAATTCAGGCTCTATCACTTTCTAGTTATGTGACCTCAGTTTCTGAGTCTCTATTGCCTCATCTGTGAAATGGGAATAATAACCCCCTGCACTCACAGATTTACCATGTGTGAAATGCTTTGCAAATCCAAGCACCACATCAATGTCAGGGCTCGTTACTATTTCCCATGAAAACTCCATTCCTACCACCATGCTAGTAACCCTTTTGTGCCTTTTATTTTCTCTCACTTTACATCATTACCAAAGAATAGACAACCAACGAGTCTTCTCGTTGGTCCCTAAGGATTATTAGCCCGCTCTCATATGCCAATATTGTAAGGATGCCTTTTGTGCCTCTATTGATCTTGCTCCCTCTGACCAGGCTGACGTTACTCTTTTCCATCAGCTCAAACACACTTACCTAAGCCCTGATCTTTCCCCTTCAGATTCCCATAAGTGATGTGTTTGGAGCTCACAAACCCCTAAACAACTGGTTTGGTCATTTATAAAGTTTTCTGAAGAAGAAGAAAAGAAAGAGACTGCCACCATTCAAATCAACACCCACTAGAAGCTGCTCCTGTTATTAAGACTTGGACTTTTCACAGTCTAAAAAGAGCACAAAAGTATCTAAGGTAACTAAGGCTGAGATTTCAAAAAGCTGTTTCTGTACACCTGGTTTATAGAACTCAACAGCTACTCTTCATCACTATTCAGGTGCCAGCAGTCCTCACCAAAAAGCCTTTGGCCTTGTTCTGGTCCTCAAAGCCCACAAATGATCCACTAGGTCAGTTAAAAAAACAAACAAAACCAGACCCAGGTTGGCCAGAAGCCCTATTCCTGGACATTACGCTTCTCTTAATGCAGCCTAAAATAACAGCCACTGTTGGCTCTCATTGGTCTTTCAATCTATTAAAACCTTCCAATCTCCTTCACCATCTAGCTGCACACCCATATCTTGAACCCAAAGTATAAGACTTTTATGCTTATTAAATTTCATCTTATTGAAAGATGGAGGCTGGAAAGCCTGGACTTGCGTGAGCTCCCCGCCAAGTCCCTCCAAAAACCTATAAAAAATGGCTCTGAACAAATTCTAGAACTGCAGAACCCACAAAATAGCAGAAGGAAGCAGGGCTCCAGACCAGGACAGCCTAGATGGTCGCTGGATGAGGTCTATCCAGCACGGAGCTGGGAGCCGAGCAGAGTGGAGCCCAGCATGGGCCGCATAGACCAACCAGACCAGGAGCCAGGCGGAACAGGCCCTAGCTCCCTGAATCAGTGAGCTGTGGCAGTTACCAGACTTCGCAACCCACAAACACCAAAGACAACAGAGAAGGTTAGTGGGAAAAGCTGCGGGGAGTGGAAGGAGTTCCTAGTTCGGCCACCGCCCGGGGCGGGGGGAGAGGAGCAGAAGTGGAAAAGCTACAGAACTACAGCTGCAGTTGCTTTTGGCCCCAGGCCCACCTGGTGGGAGGAATTCAGTGGCTGATCAGAACAGGAGTGCAGAGCCTACTGAAGATCTAAGTCCAGTACAGGGTGGGGGTTCTTGGGGAAGGAGGAGTGCTGGTGTGGCAGAGCTGGCTGTACAGAAATAGCTCTGAAAACAACAGCACATCTCCTCAAGCTTGGAACAAAGTACCTTTACTCTACAAGCAGTCATACCCCGCTGAAAAACTCAAGGGTCAAGTAACTTGGATAAGAACATGGCTAGGAAGTGAAAACGAATTCAGATTCAGTCTCAGACTTTGGAATCTTTCTTTGGTGACAAAGAAGACCAAAACATACAGCCAGAAGTCAAGAAAGTCAAAGAGCCTACATCAAAAGCCTCCAAGAAAAACATGAACTGGTCTCAGGCCATAGAAGAGCTCAAAAAGGATTTGGAAAAGCAATTTAGAGAAGTAGAGGAAAAACTGGGAAGAGAAATGAGAGTGATGCGAGAAAATGATGAAAAACAAGTCAATGACTTGCTAAAGGAGACCCCCCAAAATACTGAAAAATATACTGAAGAAAACAACACCTTAAAAAATAGACTAACTCAAATGGCAAAAGAGCTCCAAAAAGCCAATGAGGAGAAGAATGCCTTGAAAGGCAGAATTAGCCAAATGGAAAAGGAGGTCCAAAAGACCACTGAAGAAAATACTAGCTTAAAAATTAGATTGGAGCAAGTGGAAGCTAGTGACTT
>JAQQSZ010019611.1:0-10329 GCA_028646595.1 Phalanger gymnotis
CTTGTTTACAAAAATGTAGCTAGTACTTCTATAGTGGTGTAGTCATTTCATTTTATCCTCACAACAAAGATTCTGTTATTATCCCCATTTTTCAGATTTTTAAAGAAACTGGGACACGTAAGTGACATTTCATGTTTGGGAAAATGCAGTCCAGAACAGGAAGACCAGGTACAATCAGCAGGTAAGGGAATTTTAAACAATCAAAAAGGAGGTTCCCTGGGATGTCAGGAGTTCCTCTGCCAATGCTGGTGTTTTTTAAATTCTCCATGCCCCAAAGAGTCCCTAAGTGGGTCCCAAATCAATCCACCTGGGAGGAAACAACTCAAACTGCTCTGGGTTTGCTCTGTAGTACCTCCTTTGCTCACAACAGCCCTTGTTGCTATTGCGGGAGTAGGGGAATTTAATTCAACTCTCCTGGGCTCCTTCAGTGTCTTTGCTTCCAATTAAAGATCTTTAAGGATCATCTGATAAAGGTCTGTTCTTTTATAGATGAAGAGCTAAGCTAGTGTAATGGAAAAAAGAGTGGGACTTTTTGCTGTTTTTTATTTTGGAGTGCTTCTTAGCAACAAGGCAATCAAATGCCTTTGAGCCTTGCCTTTGTTTCAATCAAGAGTCTTTGATTGAACCAGGGGTCTTTGATGACATGCTTAAGTCATGGGAAGGCCTAGGTCACATGCGTTTGGGTCACATGGTTGTGTCCCCTCTGTCCCTGAAGATGTATATTTGTGTGTGTATATATGTGTGTGTGTGTGTATTATATAAATACATATATGTAATATAAATATATATGTATATAAATAAATACATATATTTATATATATACTCTGAGGTTAGCATTTTGCTTGGGGGCTCACTCACTGGAAGAGTGTCGTGTGATTTAACGAGGAGAGACTCTGGGTAGTCACTGGAACCCCCTATCTTTGAAAACCCAGGTGTTGGTGCTTCTTTCTCTGGTAACTATGTATGTATTGCTATGGATAGAATGATTTGTGTTATTTGCTCTGTTTATATAATCTCTGCTTGTAAGTTCTGTGTGTTTCCTCTGAAGTTCAGGGTGCTGACTTTTTTCCCCTCAACTAAGTGAATGATATATGTATATTTAATTAAAGTGAGATTGTAAAACGCTGAAAGTTGCTTTCCTTAGAGAAGCAGATCAAAGAACCTGTGAAAGTAGCCCTCCTGTGTGCTGATATTATTGGCCTTACACAGCCACAGTAATGGCAAGTTGCATTGCTGTTATAGATAGGTAAAGTAATTTGCCCAAGATTCCACAGAGCAAAGGGTTAGAACAACATTCCAAATTAGCTGTTATCACTCAAGATGACACAAAGTAGACAGTCAAGCAGGCTCAACAATCACTTATATGAAGGATCAGGGACTTCGGGTGTGGAAGTGGAAAGGAGAAAGCTCTGGGCCAAAGGGTATTGTCCTCTGGATTTCAAAGGACAGAAATTTCTGCAAAGCTGAAGATCAGGAAGGTAGGATAACAGTACAAGATGTCACCAGATCTGCTAATCTCTCCAACCCATCACTCACTGTCACAGTTCTACCATGAAATCTCTTATCTCACTCATCTCCTCCTCCTCCCAAAGAGCTAAGGCATCATCCAACTAAGCTGAAGGGTCTTCAGTCTGAACTAGTTTTAAGATTTGCCAGAACAAGATGTTCTAACAGCCCTTTATCCCCACTTAATAGAATTTTATTTTTTTTCAATTAAATGTAAACAGACTTTTCAACATTTACTTTTTTAACATTTTGAGTTCCAATTTGTTTTTCTCCCCCCACCCCCAAGATGGTAAGCAATCTGATATAGGCTATACATGTATAATCATATTAAACATATTTCCACATTAGTCAAGTTGTGAAAGAAAAATCAGAACAGAGGGGGAAAACTATGAGAAAGAAAATACCAAAAAAGGTGAAAACAGTAGATTTTGATCTGCATTCAGACTCCATAGGTTCTTTCCCTGGATGAGGATAGCATTTTCTATCATGAGTCTTTTGGAATTGTATTAGATCACTGCATTGCTGAGAAGAGCTAAATCTATCAAAGTCAGTCATCACAAAATGTTGCTGTTACTGTGTACGATTTTTCCCCACTTCTGCTCATTTCATTCAGCATCAGTTCATGTAAGTACTTCCAAGTTTTTCTGAAATCTACCTGCTCACCATTTCTTACAGCACAATAGTATTCCATTAAATTCATACACCACAGCCTGTTCAGCATTCCCCAGTGGACAGCCATCCCCTCAATTTCCAATTCTCTGCAATCCCAAAAACAGCTTCTATGAATATTTTTATACCAATAGGTCCTTTTCCTTTTTCTTTAATCTCTTTGGGATACAGACCAAGTACTGGTATTGCTGTGTCAAAGAGTAGGCACAGCTTTATGGTTCTTTGGGCACAGTTCCAAATTGTTCTCCAGAATAGTTGGATTAGTTCTGAATTGTGCATTATTGTCCCTATTTTTCTAAAACCCCTCCTGTAACAACAATTCAGTTAGCAGCTAGTGTAGCGGTGGAAGACCAGCAACAAGAGCTGCCAGCACAGGTTCTTTGATCAGCTTTACTAAGGAAAGTAATGTTAAGGGGTTAACAATCTCACCTTAATCCCACATACAAATATCATCCACTTAGTTCAGAGGGAAAAGCCAGCAACCTGAGCATCAGAGCAAATACAAACAAATTACAAACACATACAATATAAATAGACCAAATCACAATTCACACTTACCAGGAAAGTATTAACATCTGGGTTGACAAAAGGGGAACGCTAAACAATGGCTAGCCCAGAGTCATGAGCCACTTTTTCAAGTGGCTGAGAGCCCCAAACAGAATACCAATCTGGGGTTAATCACCTAGTTAGCAAAAGGGTGCAGGCCTGGGGCTTTGCACCTAGTAATTTAAGCAAAGGCATTTGATTACTTTAGCACTCTGAAACAGTAGGGAAAAAAAAAATCCCACCTTAATTACCAATACACTCCACCCCTGTTATAGGATGCTTGGCTTTACATAATCTAAATAGCTATGGATCCTTGAACAAATAGAGGCATTATGTATTGTGATCCAATCAATAAGGGAACAAAAACATATTACTCACAACAAAACAAAACATATCATTCAGTGTCAGTCTCAAATACTTGTTTACATTACAAACACGATCCACCCCTAGGTCCCAGGAAATAACAATCTTCTTTAGTAAATACAGGGTCCAAGTAAAGTACTTCTGGAGGGTGGGTCCTTCTCCCCACACAGCCTTGCAGGCTGGTCTCTCTCAAAAAGTCCCAAAGCAAACAAAAGAAATCTAAATAAAGTTCTCTTGGAGGTCTGTTCTCCCCACACTGTTCGAGCCCCCGCTTGCAAGTCCTGAGGGGCGGCCGGGCAATAAAGACAATGGGATGGGGTCCCTAGGGATCGAAGGCACTTCCTCCACCCCACCATAGACAAATCCACCACTTCTTCCTGGGTCCCAAATAGCCCCAGGGGAAGCCAGCAAAAAACCATACTTAGGGCCTTGCTGCAAAGTTTTCATCTTACCCCAGCACTGAATTTCAAGCTCCTGGGTGCCTGGTTGTCCAACTCCAGCTAGCCCCTCTCGGCTTCTGCTAAAATCCTGATGCAGGCAGCTCACAGCTCTCACCTTTCCAAAGTCAGCTGGAAGGCATTTCACAGGTTCCCATCTCACCTTTCCAAAGTTCTCACGCAGGCAGTTTTCCTTGACACAGCCGCCTGCTTCTTCTCTCTCCTCACCAGCAGTTCCCCCTCCCATCAATTCTGCAGGAAGGCCATTCTCCACTCCTGTTTCAAAACTTGTCATACAATATAATCTCAAGACATCCACTCTTTCAGCACAGTCCTCTGGAGCCAGGGTTATCAACTCGAGCCCTTGTTCCAGCCATCCAGCCCTCCCCCAAGCTCCTACCCATTTTCCTCCCATAGCCTCTCCACCAACCCGTCTCCTCCAGAGTGCTAGGGCAGCAGGGAGAAGGAAGGAGAAGCCATCTACCAGGACCCCTACTCTGAGCTCCTGGGAAACCACTCCAGTCTCTGCCACTTACCTGTTCTCCCTCGGGCCTCTGGGACTAAACAGAACCATAGCCACCACAAATACAAAGAGCAACCCAATAACTGAGAAACATTCAACCACCATCTCAGTACCCCAAAACTCCATACTCTCATTTTAATCTGCAGATCGGGCCGACTATGCCATTTTGTAGCAACAATTCAGCTAGCAGCTGCTTCGGGGTGTAGGACCAGACAAGACCAGCAACAAGAGCTGCTACTAGCATAGATTCTTTTATCTGCTTTACTAAGGAAAGCAATATTAAGGGGTTAACAATCTTACTTTAATCCCATATACAAATAGTTCAGGAGGAAAAGCCACTAACCTGAACCTCAGAACTAATATAAATTACAAACATACACAATATAAACAGAACAAATCCCAATTCATAGTTACCAGGAAATTATCAAAATCTGGGTTTATGAGCCAGGGAACTCTTAACAATGGCTTGCCCAGAGTCTCCACATCAACATTCCCCCACTGAGTGAGAAACCTCCAACAACTCTGTTCCTCTTTTTATACAGTTCTTAGACATCATCTGATTGACTAGAATGTCATCTCATTGACTGGAACTCAGGCACATACCATTGGCTCTGGTCTTGGCAACTCCCCTTAGGACCCTAAGGGCTACACACCCATGTTGGCTTAGCACCTAGTAATTAGGGGTTTGGGGGCCTACTTAGGAGCAAATATCTAATCAGACCTCCCTTAATTGGCCCCACCTGAAGCCTATTCAAATGGGCAGGGAAAGATCTTTTCATTTACTGAATGCCTTAACATATCCAAAATGTCATGTTGGCCAATTTGAGGTAGTGTGACATGTTACTTCAAAGTTTTCATTTCTCTCACTAGCCACTTAGTAGACTTTTTCATTATTATTGATCACTTTGATTTGTTAATTGAAAATTCTGTTTATATTCCTTAATCATAACAGGAATCTCATTCAACTTTTCCTATGTGTCACTAATTAGATGACACAGCATTTGGCTACCATGAGAAGGTCACAGTAGATCCTACTGTTTACCTGCAAGTCAATTCAGAACACAGGACAGAAATTACATGGCATTAACATCTGCTACCGGCCCTTGTGATGCTTTGTTTTAATTTAAGATGATTCCAAATCTTTACACCCCAAAGTGGCTACCCAAATGAATGGGAGCAGAAGCAGTACCAGCAAAATCAGGAACGCACCTTAGATTATGAAATATACCCCAAGTACCATCAACAGTTATTCATCACACATTAGCCTCAGGCTCATCTCATGGCCAAGAGGTCATCCCCAACAGTCTTGCATGCCATGTGCCCAGGGATCAAAGTTAATGCTAAGGCTCTCCAACACATCCAATCAGTAACTCTCAGTCAGCATAACCTCTCTCTCCCTGAAGCTCCACAAAAGGATAACACTAGATCTTTACCCCTTTACAGGCCTTTACAGAGGGGAGGCATATCTCCTTCTCCCATGGTGCCTAAATAAGGAATATCTGAATTGCATCTGGGGACTCAGAATCACAGTCTAGTCAGCTGGGGGAATCTTCCCACACTCCTTACAATCATGAAGAATTACTCTAGTAGATATTCTCTGATGGACATAAAGTAGTGTCCTTAGTCTAAAGGCCTTTTCAAACTCAATGTTTTGTCTCTAGATTTCAATCTTTGATGTTGAGCAAGTTGTGCCTTCAGGCTGAAGATCTTCTCACATTCACTGCATTCAAAAAGTCTCTCTCCAGTATGAATGCTCTGATGATGAATAAAAGATACATTTAGGTGGAAAGCCTTCCCTTATAGATTACATTCAGAAACTATGAACTATTTGAAATTGAGAAAGATCTGACTTATGATGGAAGGCCTTCCTGTAACACTCACATTCACACAGAATTTCTCCAGTATGAATTCTCTAATACACAGTAAGATGTAGCTTCTTCCTGAAGGCCTTCCCACATTCACTATTTCCATAAGTTTTTTTTTTCCAAAATGACTTTTTGATATCTAGTAAGATCTGAATTCCAATGGAAGCCCTTCCCACATTCTTTACATTCATGAGGAATATCACCAGGATGAATTCAATGATAGACATAAAGTAGTGTCCTCTATCTTAAGACCATCCTACATGCATTACACTCTGAAGGTTTCTTTCCTGAGGGAATTCTGTAGTGTTGAGTAAGTTGTATCCTCACTCTGAAGGTCTTCCCACACTCATGACAAACGTAAAGTTTCTCTTCAGTATGAATTTTTTGATGCCAAATATATAAGAGACAGCCTTCCCACATTCCTTAAATTCATTAGGGTTGTCTCCAGTATGAATTCTCTGATGTATAGTAAATTGTGTCTTACTCCTGAAGGCCTTTCATTATGTTCATATAATTTCTCTCCAGCATGCATTCTTTGATATCGAGTAAGATCTGTGTGCCAGAAAAAAGTTTTCATACAATCCTTGCATTCACACGTTTTCTACTGAGTATGAATTCTCTGATGTTCAGTAAGGTGTGACTTACGCCTGAAGGCTTTCCCACATTCACTACATTCACAAGGTTTCTCTCCAGTATGAATTCTTTGATGTATAACAAGTTCTGAGTTGTAGAGAAAACTCTTACCACATTCCTTACATTCGTAACGCTTCTCTCCAGTATGAACTGTCTGATGATTAGTAAGATGTGACTTCCTCCTGAAGGCCTTTCCACATTTCCTACATTCATAAGGTTTCTCTCCAGTATGAATTCTCTGATGCACAGTAAGATCTTGCTTTCTGAGGAAGACATTTCCACATTCAATACAACCATAAGTTTTCTCTCCAGTATGAATTCTTTGATGTCGAATAAGTTCTAAACTGAAGAGAAATCCTTTGCCACGCTCCTTACACTCATAAAGAATATCTTCAGTATGAACTCTGTGGTGCACTGTAAGTTGTGTCTTACTCCTGAAGGCCTTTCCACATTCACTACATTCATAAGGTTTCTCTCTAGTATGAACTCTGTGGTGCATTGTAAGTTGTGTCTTACTCCTGAAGGCCTTCTTGCACTCACTACATTCATAATGTTTAGCGCCAGTATGAATTCTGTGATGCACTGTAAGTTGTGTTTTATCCTTGAAGGCCTTCCCACATTCATTACATTCATAACGTTTGTCTCCAGTATGAATTCTCTGATGCAGTTTAAGTTTTCCCTGCCTCATGAAGGCCTTTTCGCATTCTCTACATTCATATGGTTTCTCTCTAGTATGAATTCTGTGATTCACAGCAAGATGCTCCTTCCTCCAAAAGGCCTTCCCATATTCATTACATTCAAGAGGTTTATCTCCAGTAAATTCTCTGCCCTTTGAAAGGAAGAATAAAGAGCTGACTAACCCTGCCTTTTTTACCCTATTCCAAGGTTCTTAGTAGTTCAAAGGTTTTAGAACTATTCTCTTGCTTTCTCACTGGAAAAGGTTAGTCTCGGTAGTCTATCACCCAGAAACAATTTATATTATTTGAAAGTATGATGACTCAAAGGTAAAGTATGTAAATAATTTGACTGGAGATGAAATAACCTAGAGGGATGAATGAACCCTCTATTTTAATTGGCTGACATTTGAAAAAAATAAGACTATTCAGAAAAAAGAAAAAGATGACTTTGAGAAATTGTAAATGTATCCTTAGCATCTGAGGTGAAAATAAGAGAAAAGACTTAACAGGAAGAAAATAAAGAATAGCATTTAGAGTGAGAAAAAAAAAAGATCGATGAAGTAAACAGAATAAAGAAGAAATATCAGGGGAAAAATGTGATAACTGTTGCCACAAGTTTCCTCTAAAAATCCAACCTATCTACTTGGTAAGGAATTCGTTGATTAAAATTTTTAAGAGTAGACATTGAGATGTTTTGGTCAAGAAAAATTATTAACAAGTACCTGAAACATCACTCAAAACTCTGGTAATCAAAGAAGTAAAAATCAAAACATTTGCAGGTAGCAATCAATAGCCATCAGATTAGCAAAGATACTTTAAAATGATAACTTTTGGCAATTAGGTTGAAATAACTACTTATTAAACTGCTGCCACCACTTTTCTCAAAAGGAACAATTTCTAAAAACTGTTCATATCCTTTGATACCATGGTCCTAGGACCAAGTCTACTTCCTCAGTGTGTTACCAAAAATGAACAAAGCGCTGCCAATAAAGTTTTCACAACAGCTTTTTGTGAAATAGCAAAATATGGACAACATATAGGTTTCATAAATCAGTTCATGGCTACAATAGTCCTGTTATGTGAATGTATTAATGCGCCTTTATAAACATAATTTCAAAGCATTAAAAAAAAAAAGGTGACACATGATAGAATGAGCAAAGGTGAATGAGGTCAGGATTAAATATTTTTAAAATAGCAGCAAAGAAACATGATCATAAAATTAAAATAAAGGAAAATATCAAAAAAGAACTAAGAAGTAAAAAGAGCACATTACTTGATATCTCTAAGTAATATACTTATTTGAAAAGGTAGACTGAATTCATGAAAGTGAAGCAGGAGAATGCCTGCTTAAGAAAAGAGAAATAAGTGCCCTGTACTTAAAGCAAGAACTTTCTTTGAGAGTGGAGGTACATTTCACTAAAGAGATACATAAAATAAAGAATTTCTTGAGCTACAAAATGAAGTCTGAAAGTATCAGGTCCTCTCAACAGGCCTGAGAAGTTTGATAGGCCACTTTGTTCAACATTTTACAAGAGCTTTGACCTAAAATGACCAACAGATCCTGAGTTTGCAATGAACCATCAGTTTGGTTTTTAGGTAGTCACCTGGACAGCTGCTTCTGGGAATATCTGCCTCTGGCATCCAAGATGCTCCCTTCCTTTCCAACCAGTGCTCACATCTGGATTGGAAATTGCAAATCCTGTTCAAGGAAAATGAGAAAGTGCTAGGGAGTCATCTCAGAGTTTCATCATAGAAAAGAGAGACGCAATATCCCTTCCATGCTAGGAAGACCTCAAGCATAGTACAAAGGACTACCAAAGGACATTCTATATTATGGTAGAATGGATTACCGAGTAGGACTTACGAGAAAAAAAAGTTCAATTGACTCATTTCCTGCCTAAACAGTAGGAACACTGTGTATGATACAACCTACATTGGTCTTAAAAAGAAAATCTTGGGGGACAGGGCAAGATGGTGGCTGGAAAGCAGGCACTTGCATGAGCTCTCCCCAGGTCCCCCCAAAACCCTATAAAGAATGTCTTTGAACAAATTCTAGACCTGTAGTACCCACGGAATAACAGAGGGAAACAGGGCTCCAGGCCAGGACAGCCTGGATGGTTGCAAGGTAAGGTCTATCCCATGGAGATGGAAGGGGAACAGAGCAGAGCCCAGCGTGGGCTGGGCCAGGACCAACCAGACCAGGAGCTAGGCAGAACAGGCCCTAGCGCCCTGAATCAGTGAGCTGTGGCAGTTACCAGACAGCTCAACCCACAAACACCAAAGACAACAGAGTTTAGTGGGAAAAGCTGCAGGTACAGAGTGAAAGGGGTTCAAGGTTCGGCCACCACCCTGGGGACAGCAGAGGTGGTGCAGCTCTGAGGACAGAACTACAGCTGAAGTTGCTCTCTGCCCTAGGCCCACCAGGTGGGAGGAATTAAGTGGCAGATCAGAGCAGGAGTGCAGAGCCTGCTCAAGATCTGAGTGTGGTCCAGGTTGGAGGTTCTTGGGGGAGGAGAAGTGCTAGTGTGGCAGAGCTTACTGTTTAGAAATAGCTCTGAAAACAACAGTGCACACCCTCAAGCTTGGAACAAAGTACTCTATACTCTACAAGCAGTCATACACCTACGAGCAACTCAAGGATCAAGTAGTTGGCTGGGAATGTGGCCAGGTGGCGAAAACGGACTCAGATTCAGACTCAGACTTTGGAATCTTTCTTTGGTGACAAAGAAGGACAAAACACACAGCCAGAAGTCAACAAAGTCAAAGAGCCTACAACAAAAGCCTCCGAGAAAAATATGAATTGGTCTTAGGCCACAGAAGAGCTCAAAAAGGATTTGGAAAAAAAGCAAGTTAGAGAAGTAGAGGAAAAATTGGGACGAGAAATGAGAATGATGCAAGAAAGCCATGAAAAACAAGTCAATGACTTGCTAAAGGAGACCCAAAAAAATACTGAAAAACATAGTGAAGAAAACAACTCCTTAAAAAATAGACTAACTCAAATGGCAAAAGAGCTCCAAAAAGCCAATGAGAAGAATGCCTTGAAAGGCAGAATTAGCCAAATGGAAAAGGAGGTCCAAAAGACCACTGAAGAAAATACTACCTTAAAAATT
>JAQQSZ010019612.1:0-10329 GCA_028646595.1 Phalanger gymnotis
TTTTTTTTTTTTTGCATCTTATATATTTAGTGGCATATAACTATAAAGTCAGTGAAATCTAATTAAAATGATGTTGCAGTCTGATGGAGTATTTACACAAATGTAAGCTGAATTAGAATATCCACTGCTTCCTAATTATTTATGTCACGAAGGCAGTAAAATACTGTCCATAGCCTCTTCACTAACTAATCAAGGGGATGTCATTATGTATTTCCTCCTGCCAGCATTCAGCAATCATCAGCATAAAAACTACTGAAAATATAGCTGCAAATAGTTATCCAGTAGAGAATTTCAATCTGGCGCTCTAAATTTAATTAAGTGCATATTAAGTTGTGTTTTTCTTTTCCTGCTGATGAAGATCTTAGTGCAGGTTGCAAATGTTTTTTTAAAATGTTTTCAGTGTTGACTTAAAGACTTTACATAAGCATTGATTTTCATAAATATAGTTACTACACTCCCTTGGCAACCCAACCTCACAACTACATCCCTAGTTAGCAAAATTCCCATGACAGTACAAAAAAGTAGGTAGTGAATTAGAGGCAACCCAACTGAACTTTCTTACTGATCCCCACCAAAATAACTTTGAACTAACACCTCCAATCAAATTTTAGATCAGTAGAGCCAATAAGGAGTCAGGGGGAGGTATTACTTCAAGCCTAAGAAAATTTGCACAGTTCTACAGGAAAAGTTTGTGAAACTGGGTGGAAACCTGTTGGGGAAGCCTCTCCCCAACTCCCCACCCCCACAGCAGTAGCAGCTGCAAAAGCAGCAGCATCTTCAGAACTCTCCATCCAGAGATAATAAAGGGGTCAGATAACTGGTCAAAAAGAGATGACAGAGGACCCTTTGTTGACACTGGGTACAATTGGCACTCTTTGACAACTCTATTGCCCCTATATTGTTCTGGGTGCTACTTTAGCATAAAGTTCAAAGTCAAGAAATAAACTAGAAAAATAAATAAGCTAAAAAAAGAAAGTTTTGAACATAAAAATTAATTATTGTTCAGGGAAGACCAAAATATAAACTCAGAAAAGACAACATTGTGAAAAAGCTATAAACAATGCCTTACAGAAAAATGCTAATGGAACCCAAGCCAAATAAGTATTCCTGGAAGAATTAAAGAAAGAGATGTATGATAGAGGAAAATTGAGAAAAGAAATGAGAGAGATGCAAGAAAGTTATGAAAGTAGAATTAATAGCTTGATGAAAGAAGTACAGGGTCAGGTACATGGTTCTGGGGGTAGAGTGCTAGGCCTGGAGTCAGGAAGGCCTGAGTTCGAATCATACTAAAGTGACTGTAAAACAACAAAAACAAATTGAACTTCAGTGTTTCTATTGAGCTTGGATCTTTTCATAAAGAATGCTTAGGAGTCCTCTATTTCTAAAGGTCCATTTCACCCTTCGTTGAGAAAAACAAAACAAACAAAAACTTATGCTCTTTTTTTTTAGGGTAACTTAATACTGCCTTTTAGTCCATATATTTTTCCTTCTGGACTATTATAGTTCATGTTCTTTGTATTTCATGTTATTCCCCAGCATTGTAAGTCTACTCTTTTATTTTACTTGAAAGTTTTATTTTATTTTCCAAATATTTGTAAAGATATATTTCAATTTACTTATATAAGATTTTGAGCTCAATTTTTTTTTTCTCTCTCAATCTCCTTCCTCCCTTCCCCAAGTTGGCATTCAATCTGCTACAGGCTGTACATGTGCAATCCTAATGGACATATTTCCACAGTAGTAACATTGTAAAGGAAGAATCAGAACAAAAGGGAAATACTGGAAGGGAAAAAAAAGAGCAAATAATATGCTTTGATATTCATTTAAACTCCCTAGTTCTTTCTCTGGATGTGGATAGGGTTTTCTGTCATGAGTCTTTTGGACTTGTCTCAGATCATTGTATTGCTGAGAAGAGCTAAGGCTATCAAAGTTGGTCATAGCACAGTGTTGCTTTTATTGTATTTACTGTTGTCCTGCTTCTGCTCACTTTACTCAGCATCAGTAATGTAAATCTTTCCAGGTTATTCTGGAGTCCATCAGCTCATCATTTTTTTTTCCTAGGAAAACAGTATTACATTATATTAATATGCCACAAATTCTTCGGTTATTTCCTAATTGATGGGTATCACCTCAGTTTTCAATTCTTGGCCACCACAAAAAAGCTGCTATAAATAATTTTGTTACGTGTATGTCCTTTTCCTGTTTTTATGATCTCTTTGGTGTACAGACCTAGAAATGATATTGCTGGGTCAAAGAGTTTGCACATTTTTATAGCCCTTTGGGCATAGCTCCAAATTGCTCTCCAGAGCAGTTGAATCAGTTCACAATTCCACCAACAATGCATTAGTGTTTCAATTATCCCACATCTTCTCCAACATTTATTGTTTTCTTGTTTTTCCATGTTTACCAATCTGACAGGCTTGATATGATACATCAGAGTTGTTTTGCTTTGTATTCCTCTAATCAATAGTGATTTATAGCATTTTTCATATGACTATAGATAGCCTTAATTTCTTCATCTGAAAATTGCCTGCTCATATTCTTTGACCATTTACCAGTTTGGGAATATCTTTTATTCTTATAAATTTGGTTCAGTTTTCTATATATTTTAGAAATGAGGCATTTATTAGAGACACTGATACATTCTTTCTCAGTTTTTTGCTTCCCTTCTAATCTTGGTTGCACTGCCTTTTTTGTGAAAAAAAAACCTTTTCAATTTAATGTAATCAAAATTATCTACTTTGTGTTTCATAATGTTCTCAATATCTTGTTCAGTCCTGAAATTTTCCTTTCTCCATGGAAATGACAGGTAAACTATTCCATGCTCTCCCAATTTGCTTTTGATATCAGGTTTTATGTCTAAGTCATGTACCCATTTTGACCTTTTCTTGACAGTGCTAGATGTTGTTCTATACCTGATTTCTGCCAGATTGTTTTCCAGTTTTCACAGAAGTTTTGGTCAAATAGTGAATTCTTATCCCAGAAGCTGAAGTCTTTGGGTTTATGAAAGAGTGGATTACTATAGTCATTGACTACTGTGTCTTGTGTACCTAACCAATTCGACTGATCCACCACTCTATTTCTTAGCCAGTACCAAATAGTTTTGATGGTTGCTGCTTAAGAATGCAATTTTAGATCTATTACGACTAGGCCATCTTCCTTTGCATTTCTTTTCATTAATTCTCTGGATATTCTAGAACTTTTGTTCTTCCAGATGAATTTTGTTATGATTTTTTCTAAATCTATAAAATAATTTTTGGTACTTTGATTAGTATGGCACTGAATATGTAAATTAATTTAGGTAGAAATGTCATTTTTTATACTGGCTCAGCCCACCCATGAGCAACTGATATTTTCCCAATTATTTAGATCTGACTTTATTTGTGGGAAAAGTGTTTTGTAATTGTGTTCATAAATTTCCTGAGTTTGTCTTGGCAGGTAGACACCCAAATATTTTGCAATGTCTATAGTAAATTTAAATCAGCAACACTGTGCTATGACCAACTATGATAGACTTAACTGGTCTTAGCAAAGCACGTATCTAAGAGAGCTCCAAAAGACACATAATGAAAAATGCTATCCACATCCAGAAAAAGAATTGTGGATTCTGAATGTATAATGAAGCATATATTTGTGCATACTCTCTCTTCCCCTCTTTTGTTTCTTCTTTCTCATGGTTTCTCCCAATGACCCTAGTTCTTCTTTACAACATGACTAGTGTTAAAATATGTTTAATATGAATGTATATGTAGAGCCTATATCAGATAGCACACCATCTTGGGGAAGATGGAGAAAAGGGGAGAAATTTTAGAACTCAAAATCTCATAGAAGTGAATGTTGTAAACTAAAAATAAATAAATCATTTTTTTAAAAGAGCAAGGTCTATAAACCAATGAGATTCTATATTTTAACATGCTTCTTTTGAATATTTGAATATCATAAGGCCCAGGAAGATGGCTGAGTATCTGATCATGAGGAACGTCTGAGGTCCACTTTATTAGAGGAGACCATGGATGTCCCATTGGCTCAGAGCTCTGCCTCAGTCTCTTTTACTGTAGAGTGGGCAATTTTAATCCTCACATAGCCTACCCTATTATATATTTCTCAAAATAAGTTATTGCTGATGACAATAATTTTGTTTTACATTCTAAAATTTAATTATAACTGATAAAAAGACCTTTTCATATAATGCCATTGACTGTTTTGTCGTAGTGACCAGAAATACACAGGAAAATATTTGTATAGCTCTTCAACTTGAGGAAAAAGGATTCTAGTTGAAAGCAAAATATGCCACCTGAAATTTAACTTCTGAGACCCTCTACTTTTTCTATGTGGGAGCTGGTGAACCTATTGTAGAGTTCTTAAAACAAAGAATTTTCCGTTTTTACAGTGTATTTCAAATGTGACACAAAGGATATCTGGTTGAAAAATTGCCTAGTGTTGAACAACAGACATGTAATCCATTATTTGATGGCTTGTCCTCATATCAACAGCTAACCTCCTGTGCTTCTACTTGCTCTGGGCCACCTATAACTCTTGTGCACATAACTTTATACAACTGTGATACAGCTTTCCAAATCAGAAAACCAGGAAGGAAAACAAGGCTGAACATCAACAAAAAGAAACATGGTTGCTTAGAAACAAAGAGAGACACAAATTGCTGTATAGCATTGCAAGAGGATAAGTGAGCTACCATCTTGGGTAATGATACACCCTTACTAAGTTACTGCATAGAACTTCTATGATTATAGGAAGGGGGAAAATGACAGCATTTTAGAAAAGATCACTCACTACTCTGTAACTTTATCTTTGGCCCCATGGCTGTCTCAGAGACAAAATCTTCATATTAGTGGATCTGTCTGGTTTAGAGATTAGGAAATAAAAAATACTTGTCAGCTAAAGTATTGGATTAAAATAAGATGCAGTCAGATAGCAATCTGTATTAGAGAAGAGCAGTGTCTCTTGGTACCAGCAGCCAGTGAGGACAATTCTATTCATTTTAACAGCTAATTCTTGGGAGGCAATGTATTCACAGGACTACTTACCTTCTGCAGTCTGCATTCTCTACTGGAAATTGTAACATGTCTGTTGCCCAAAGTTGTGAACACAATTTATCTGTGAACACTTTTGAAATTGGTGCCAGTGTTTATTGGGTCATGTAATCTAATGAAGCAAACATATCAAGATCTCTCTTTGAAAACAGATCTGTCTGTCTCAAAGGAAAAAAAAAATCTAAACCAGTCCCTTTATTTTACAAAAAAAAAAAAAAAAGAGACTAATACCCAACAAAACTGAGGGACTTGCATCATAAGTTCACACAAGTAGTAAGCAGAGGGTCATGAATTGAATCCAGTATATTTGCCTTCTAGATTACTCTCTCCTGCACTATGTGCTCTGAGTTTCTTGGTTTAATTAGCATGTGGCTTATGTTTGGAGAAACATATGACCTATCTTCAAATATTTGAATTTCATATGTAAAAAGATAAGATTATTTTGTTTAGGCACCGAGGATGGAATTTAAGGATTCAGGGTTAGAAGATATAGAGAGACATTTAGCTTGGTGTGAGCAAAACTTCCTAACAATTAAAGATTATTTTAAAGTAGTTGATAGTAATGAATCTCCCTTCCCCAACTACAGGAATATTTCACTGGAATGTTGATAATCCCGGGTCAATAGAAGAAAAAAAATATAGTCTCAGATATTTATATGCAATGGGAAAGTATACATAATAAACAAATTAAATTAGAGGTCCTAAAGAAAGAATAATTTGACCTCATATAAATCACTGAGATAGGTGGGAAGTATGGTTTGTACTTGTAACATATCTCTGAAGGATATAGCTTATTCATAAGTAGTAGGTTATCTACAATGGGCATTTGGAGATGATACCCTTTGACCCAGTGATCCCACTGTTCACCAGATGCTATTAGATCACAGACAGAGAGGTAACATATATCCATAGCAGCACTTTTTATGGTAGTATAGCTCTAGAAACAAAGTACTTATAGATTGATAAACAGCCCTAGAAATTGTGGTGCCTGAATATAATGGGATGTCAATGCTATGCTTAGAGATAATGAATATGAATAATTCTGAAAAGTATGGGAAGACTTTTGTAAAATTGAAAATTGATTTTAATTCTATATTCAAGGCTGAGTCAGGCTGGCATCACTTTTCTCCTACATTCTTCACATTCTCCCACACTGAAAAGGTCCAAATTCTTTACATATGTAACTTTACCCTTCATCTAAATTTCAAACAATCTGGCCTAAAAATCAAGCTGCTGTCTTGTAATTACATCCACTCAGGACTCAATTTTATTGTAAAGTGAAACTCTAACCTTCTATTGTCTACCCCTGTAACCTCACCCACTACCCATTTATCCCCAGTTCCAGTTCCTTTATAATCTTATCCACCACTCACTTAACTCAAATTCAAGTTGATTCAACCAAAGCCATTGAAGACTATTCTCATTTCCTGGGAACTTTTGTCTTGTGACTCACATGTCTTGATTGTGGTTAAGGAAGTTTCAGAAGGAGAGATCCAAATGAAGCAGCCTAAATTCTCACTATGCCATCTCAATAGTCAATCAGAAGAAGGCTCACCTATGTTGCTCAAAATTTTCTCAGTCATCTTGTTAATTGTTATAAAAGACCCTGTCAACCTTCACTCTTGGTCTTTGGGCATTGAGAGAGGCTATTGCCCCAATTTATTGTTTACTGCTAGCTTAACTAATAAATTGATCATGCATGGACCATTGTCTCTCAGTTTACCTTAAATTTCAAATATAACACTTTTATGTATTGATGAAGAATGGTATAGAACCAGAGAAATACATAGGGAAACAATGGAAATGGAAAAACACTAAAATAAGTTGTGGATGAAGATAGGAACATAGGTATAATTGGTTTGGATAAATCCACACCAAACCTATAGACCAAAGAAATTAATATCTTCTCCTATTGAAGGAAAAGAGATAAGGAGGGAGGAGGTCGAGCCATTTCTCTAAGTGTCCAATCTAGCTTGGCAATTTCTACTAAGTTGGCATATGAAGAGACCACTGAGTGTGATATGTGAATACCTATGAGGAGGGCATACATATGTAGTGAAATACATGCTAGGGATAGGTTTGATCAGGGCATGTACCAAAAAGATCAGTAATTCACTAGTTTACATCTCCAATGCTGCATTTCTGCCAATGTCTTCCCATAATTTTCATCAAGCTACTCTCTGCCAAACTGAATTCTTATACTGCTCATGTCTCTGTTGCCCTTCCTGGATGCCACATCTCTGCCCCAAGTGATCTTCGACTTTTCAGCTTTAATCAGTATTTTCTGCCATCCACTAGGGATGCCATGGTTAGTACTCTATGCTTTTTCCCTGGAGGGTGAAAAGTATATCATTTTAAATCATTTCTCTCAGTCTCTCACTGGGCCTCAGTTTCAATTGTCAGTTTATCTTGAAGGACATTTGCTACTCAGTTTTCCATCTAATGAGGTAGAAGGTAGAGCACATTTTACTATTAATAAACTTCAGTAGAGTACTAGAGTTCTTTTCATTCAGAACCCTCAACCAGGTCTTTTAGGCAGTATATATGAAGCTCTTTTCCCTTAGGCAGGCATTTCACAAAAAAATAGATGATGCCAGGCTAAGGTCATAGAATCATAGATTTAAAGTTGGAAGGGACCTTAGAGGCCACATAGTCCAATTCCCTCATTTTACAAATGAAAGGACTGAAGCCGAGCAAGATTAAGTGATTTGTACCCACCATATCTGCTTTCTGAACTACTCTCCCCTCTTCTCTCCTCTGCTATCTCCTCTAAATTCCACAGTTCAATAGTCATCTGGCTTATGTTTAGAAAAACACATTTTCCCCCTAAGTTCTTAAAGTCATTTATTGTGGCAAATATTCTAAAGGCAATTCCTTTAGGACATTTTCTACCTCAAACAGGCAAGAAACTAAGGGAAAATGTGATGTAGTATCTGTACTGACTCAACTTTCCCCTGTCCTACTTCTCTGTTCCATGAATATAGCAAAAGCTGATCTGACTGGAAAAGACTGAAAAGTTTATAATTCTAATTTACTTTGCCCCAATAACAAATCATAATCTGTTCTCTTTAAGTTTTCCAAGTCAGAATGGGTTATCTCAAAAGATAGTGTTTTATGCAGTCAACATTTTTCAAACCAAGGTGGGATTTTTCAGGTATTATTATAAATAGAATTCTTATACAAATGTAGGGTCATCTAGATGGCCTCTGATATGCCCCTTCCCAGTCAATGACTGACTAAGTAGTTTACAGTAAAGGAAAGCTCTCTTTATTTCTGAGAACAAACATATTGAATTCTTAAACTATGGTAGTTTGGATAACAGATTTTGCCCAATATTGGTAGTGGTTTAGTTCTAGCTAACAATTTGAATCCATTTATACATTCTCTGGACTTATAACTCATCATTTACCTTTATTTCTCTGGCCTCAAAGTCACTTTCTAACTCAGTTAATTGTATTATAGAGGGCACTGAATATTCAAGGTCCTATAAGGTAGACATCAAAAAAAATTAAATCATCAAAAAAAAATGGAAGGAAATGTTCTTAGGGCAACATGTTTTCAAGGTAGAGCACACAGAATTTTTCCTGTGGTTTGACATGTTTTGGTCGCTCAATAGCTCTGGAGTACACTGAATGGAAAACCAAACAAAACAAAACAACTGTATTTGGTAATAGAAGGTCTGGGTTTGAATCTTGAATCTACCATTAACCTTACATAAAATTTTTCAACTTCCTAGGCTTTGATTTCTTCACTTTTAAAACAAGAACATTAGGCTAGTTGAATTGTAAAGATCTCTTTAATATTTTGACTGTAGGATTTTGTGAAGGAGACTTACGGATAAAGGATTTTAGAAAGGATTTTTTAAGCTCAAAAAGTAAAACAAAATTTTCCTTGATTTGTTATATGTAATAATAGACTAGTCCTACTCAAGCTGGGCAATTCCCTGGTTCTTAAGCCACAGTAAAAGAGAGATGAGTATTTAAATTAAAACTGCTCTCTTTTCCAGATCATTTTATATCATTTTCAGGTTATTTAGTGATAGACCCACCACTGGAATTCAGTTTTCCCTCATCTTATTCTAGTGTTCTACACCATGGTTCTAGTGAACACCACATTTTCTCGCTGGTAGGATATTGGCCAGCCACCAACTTTGAAGTATAAGGGTGCTGGGACCACAAAATAGAGACATGTGGGTCTTGACTGACTGAATTCAGCCCAAGCCTTCTTTCAGCCAAAGAAAAACAAAATTTATTAAAAATCTATCACATTGGCCAGACTCTTAAGGAATATCAGCATTGACTGGACTCTTAAGGAATCTGAGCATTTGTATCTAATGCAAATGGGCCATATTGAATCTGACCACTTTCATGGGAACAAGATGGATCTTATAAACAGAAAGAGTAAAGGAGGGATCTAGGGGTGGTCAAGTAGTCTGGGGTGACTAGAGGAGGAGACTAGAGAGGATCTTGATGGAAGTGCCCAGTAGACTGGGGTGGCTAGAGGTCAGATACCAAGAACCAAGAGTGGGTGGGAAACATCAGAAGGCTATCCAGAGATAACAGACAATGGAAGGCTAGTCTAGGTTAAGGGTAACAGAGAATTGGGCATAGAGATAATGAAAGGCTTATAGCTTCAGGTGAAAGCCAGATCAAGTGGGAAGATTCAAGGAGAGTTCAAGGGGGTTCCCAGAGCCTATACCCCTTTAATACCTCATCTGTGTAAATAGAGAACTACTTGGGTTTAATCACTGTGGTCAAAGAGCTTGTATTTCCTTTACAACTTCCTTATCCTAGAGATCCCCTTGATATCCCCTAGAATAGAGTGCATTTTGCTCCCATTAGATTATTAGGGAATGTCAGGAAATTCCCTGTTTCAAGGCCAAGGGGACCTTCAGAATCATGATGTAGGTAACCTAACTGGCTCATGATTGTGTATTATGAAGGCAGAATTTATGATTTCAAAGAGAATCATATATATGTCTGAACGGTTCAGAACCCCAGGATATAAGGGATTCTCTAAGTAGAAGGCAGAAGAATTAAAGCATTTATTCAGGCTCCAAAGTAACAGACCCACTAACCAGCCTCCCCATTTTGATATTTTGATCAAAAGCTTCCAGGCCTAATAAGTCCACCTCACAAGAGTAACCAGGAGGCCACAGAAAAACATGATGGTATTAAACCAAATCACATTCATGCTTCCCCTCTCTTGGTAAGATTACCCACTGGCCTCAAGTCCTTGCTCAGAACTCCTCGGTCCACACATGGGTCGGCTCTCCACA
>JAQQSZ010019613.1:0-10329 GCA_028646595.1 Phalanger gymnotis
GTACGCCATCTTGGAGTGGGGGGGGAGGAAATGGGGAGAAAATTTGTAATTCAAACGCCTGTGAAAATCAATGCTGAAAACCAAACATGTCAAAAATAAAAAAAAATAAAATAAAAAAAGACTGGTGACAACCAACAAAGGGAAGGACAGTATTAAGGTCGGATTTTACCTGGGACTTGAAGGAAGTCAGGGAAGCTGGAACACGGAGATTAGAAAGAGAGAATTTCAGGCATGAAAGACAGCCGGTAAAAATGCTCAACCTGGGAAATGGAACGTCTCATGTGAGGAACAGGAAGGAGGCCAATCTCACCCGATCACTGAGTACACGGGGGAAGTAAGATGTAAGAAAATGTTCCCATGGGCTATTTGTGCCCGACCTGTGGCAGAACATTCTGAGCTCGCAGTGGTCCGGTCAACCACAGTCAGACACTGTAATTGGACTCTAGCATAGTGACGACGTTTTGGTCCTCTTGGAGAATGAAGGACAACAACAAAGCAACCAAGCTGTAAGAAGACTGGAAAGGCAGAAGGGGCCAGTTTATGAAGACCTTTGAACGTTTCATCCATTTTAAATTATAACTCATTCTAAAAAATGCACACTGACGACCAGCTGAGTCACAAAAGTAAAAGCAAACTGAAAAGAAGTAGACACAAATCACATCACCACGACACAAGTCGATGTGCCAGGCACTGATGCTAAAGAGGCCAAAGTTGTTCAATTCTGTAAAGAACTACAACATATTCTAGAAATAACGCCAAAAAAAGAGATGTCGCATTCATCATAGGTATTGAAATGCTAAAGTAGGAAATCAAAAGATAATTGGAATAACAGGCTTTGGAATGCTAAATGAAGCAGGGCAGAGACTAATAGTTTTGTCAAGATAACTTGCTGGTCATAGGAAACACCCTTTTCCAACAACCCAGAAAGCCACTCTACACAGGGATATCACCAGATGGTCAACATCTAAATCAGACCGATTATCTATTTTGCAACCAAAGTGAAGAAGCTCTATACACCAGCTGAAACAAGACCTGGAGATGACTGTGGCTCAGACGGATCATGAGTTTCAAATTGCAAAATTTAAATTGAAGAATGTAGGGAAATCCATCAGCCTTGTTGGCATGGCCTAGATAACATCCTTTATGGATATGAAGTAGAGATGATGAATAGATTTAAGAGATCAGATCTAACAGATAGAACACTTGAAGAACTATGGACAGAGGTTCACAATATTGTGCAGGAGGCAACAAAAACTATCTAAAAAAAAGAAGCGCAACAAGAAAAATGGCTGTTGGATGAGGCTTTATAAACAGCGGATGCAAGGGGGAAAGCAAAAGGGAAAGGAGAAAGTGAAAGATATACCCAACTGAATACAGAATTCCAGAGAATAGCAAGGAGAGATAAGAAGGTTTTCTTAAATGAGCAATGTAGAAATAGAAGAAAATAACATAATGGGAAAGACAAGAGATCTCTGCAAGAAAATTAGAGCTATTGAGGGAACATTTTATACAAAAACAGGCATGATAAAAGAGAAAAAATGGTAAGGATTTAACAGAAGTAGAAGAGATTAAGAAGAGGTGGCAAGAATATACAGAACAATAAAAAAGGTATTAACATCCCGTATAACCGCAATGGTGTGGATACTGATCTAGAGCCAGACATCCTGGAGAAGAAAGTCAAGTGGACCTTACGAAGCATTGCTTAACAATATGGCTAACAGAGGCAGGAGAAGTCCAGATGAGTTATTTAAATTCCTTAAAGATAATGTTGTTAAAGTGCTTCACTCAATATGCCAGTAAATTTGGAAAACTGAACAGTGGCCACCAGATCGGAAAAGATCATTTTACATTCCAATGCTAAAAAAGGGCAATGCCAAAGAATGTTCAATACTGAACAACTGTACTCATTTCACATGTCAGCAAGGCTATGCTTAGGATTATGCAAACTAGGCTTCAGAAATATGTGAACTGAAAATTACTAGAAGAGCAGGCTGGTTTTCAGAGAGGTAGAGGAACTAGAGACCAAATTGCCAGCCTTCACTGGATTATGGAGAAAAGGAATTTCAGAAAAAACATCTACTTCTGCTTCACTGACTATACTAAAGTCTGTGACTTTGTGGATCACAACAAAAATGTGGCAAATTCTCAAAGAGATGGGAACACCAAATCACCTTACTTGTCTCCTGAGGAACTTGTACGAGGGCCAAGAACCAAACATGTAACAACTGATTGGTTTAAGATTAGGAAAAGAGTACAACAAGACCATCTACTATCTACTGTCACCTTATTCATTTCACTTAGATGCGGGGTATGTCACACAAAATGCCAGGCTGGACAAATTAAAAGCCAAAAATTAAAGTTGCCAAGAAATATTAACAAATTCAGATATGTAGAAATACCACTCTGATGGCAGAAAGTAAAGAAGAATTAAGAAGCTTCTGGATGAGGGTGAAAGAGGAGAGTGTAAAAGCTGGCTCTGAAGCTCAACATTAAAATAAAACCTAAGATCACAGCAACTGATCCCATCACTTCCTGGCAAATAAAGAGAGAAAAAATTGAAACAGCATCAGATTTTATATTCTTGGGCTCAAAGATCACTGCAGATGGCAACTGCAGTATGAAATTAAAAGATATTTGCTAGGAAAAACTATGACAAATCTGGACAGCATACTAAACAGCAGGGACACGTATAGTCAAAGCTATGGTTTCTCCAGCAGTAATGTATGACTGAGAGTTGGACAGCTGAATGCTATAGAATCAACGCTTGTCTAATTGTGATGCTAGAGAAAAATTCTGAGAGTCTTTTGGACAGCAAGGAGATCAAATCAATTAATACGTAAAGAAACCAATTCAGACTATTCACTGGAAGGACAAACACTGAAGCTGAAATATTTTGGCCATATGATGATTAGACGGGACTTACTGGGAAAAGACCCTGATGCTGGCAAAGGCTGAAGGCAAAAGGAGAGGGTGACAGCAGAGGATGACATGGATAGTGTCATGAAAGCAACAAACATGAGCTTGGACAGACTCCAGAAAACAGGGGAGGATAAAAGGGTCTGGTGTGTTATGCTATGATCCATGGGGTCACAAAGAGTCAGACATGACTGAACAACAATAACAACCACCAATAATATTTAACATTCATCAGTGCTTTAAAGTTTGCAAAGCACTTCACAAAAATTAATCTCAGTGTTCTCAATAACACTGAGTGAGGCGCCACAGATAAGAAACTGATATTTATAGAGCTAAAGAGATTTGCCCAGGATCACAGCACTATTAAATGTCCCAGAAGGGAAGTGAATCTTGGTCTTCCAGATCTCTATCCACTATACCACTCTGCCTCTTTTAAGCCAAAAACACAAGGCTGAAGCAGGGATGATAAACTATGGGAACATGGAAATGCGGAGATAGTAAAGGTCCAAGTGAGGACAAAACAGGTAAGGAGGGGGTGGAGGTCACCAAAACATGTACATCTTCTCAAACTCAGCCCACTCCACTATAGCTAAAAGGAATTATTTGGAGACCTACATTTCATGTGGAAGAAAAAAAATGGGCTAACCTCTCAAGAAAAAAATGCCCTTTCAAAGTGCTGCAGTAATTTGTCAATTAAATTCTTAGTCCAATGCCTCATGGCAGCGTGGAGGTTTGCTTGGGTTCTTGAAGGCTTGCTGGGCTCAGCTTTGGCAGGTCCTCCCAAAACAAAGAAACTCCCTAAGGGCGCAAGCCTAGCAGCAGTGGGCTTTGCACCCATCAGCCAAGAACCAATTTAATTAAGGTACTACACTGGCAGTAGGATGATCACTTTTTCAGGCACAGCAATCAAACATCAAATACCAAGTCCTAGAAGAATTTCAATTTGTCAGTGGGAGCACCCTCAACAAGAAAATAAAATATTTTTGAAATATAATAATCGGGATCTAGAATTAAGCAGACACCAAATATTATTAAATATTAATTTTAATGCTAATGTGGTATTGTTTGGAATTTCTAGTTTTCCCTTATAAAGAACCAAAAGCAATCTTCACCAAATGTACATAATTTAGCGATATAGTCAGGAGAAGGAATAAAAAGAAATTGATGGGAAGGCAAGACACACACACTGGCACTCCTTGGACTTACTTGATGTTTTTTCACCTAGAATGTGAAGAATTTCCAATATTAGCCAATGGATGTCTAAACGAAGATGTATTAGATGCCATGATGGTGGGAAGAGCTGTGAAAGACATTCAGAGACAGAATTATCAACTATGACTGAGACCCTCCAACACTTTCATAGGTGTTATATAGCAAGTAACCACATTTTTCTTTGCATCCGTGGGTGAAGACCAATTAACTAACTATAGTTCTGAAACAGAGACAAACTTTTTGTCTCATTTATCAGTAGAACAGTTATGTAAAGATTTCAAGTGAGAGTATATTCTCACCTCAGTAGATTGGTTTAAGGTAGACCTAAGTAAAATCACTGGAAGAGAACTGATGAGTTTACTTAAAGTTATTCCAACCTTCTGGTTTCATTCAAGGTGCAAATCAGCAAACACTTCGGAAAAATCACATTAGTTTTCATTGTTCTTATTTTAGAACTTTTCTAAGTGAAGTAAGAAAGTAAATTGTTATCAGGTTTCTGAAGTGTCATTTTATGATTTTAAACACTTCTATGAGCCATTATTTTTATGAGGAAAGCATTAATTTGATATTAAGATATCCTCATCTTGTCAGGATTTTTCATTAGTGTGAAATTCAAAATATACACTTGGGTTGTTAACACCACAATAAAAATAGTTACATTACCCAACGCATGATTTTAAAAAATCTGACAATACTGGCACTTTTTGCTGGTTCATGTGACTATGTGATCATACCCCCAAAACGCCTATTATGGGTGTTTGTCTTTTTCTTTTTTTCTTTAAACAATGTTCTTTGTTCTTTAAGCGGTGAGGCCATGTCTTGAGGACTGGCACTTTGTTCTTTTAAAAAAAAAAATAGGGGCAGCTAGGTGGTGCAGTGAGTAGAGCACTGGCCCTGGAGTGAGAAGGACCTGAGTTCAAATTCGGCCTCAGACACTTGACACACTAGCTGCGTGATCTTGGGCAAGTCACTTAACTCCAATTGCCCTGCCTTCCCACCTGCAAAAAATAAAAAAAAAAAATTATCTTTTCTCATATTCATCCTTTTTTTCAAGTTTAATTCAATTCAACAAGCTTTTATCAAACACCAATATGTGACTGACACCGTGCTGAGCACCAGGGATATTAATAAAAAAATGAAACAGACCCTCCCCTCATTCTACTGGGGGGAGGAAGGAATAACAAGTATATACTAGTATATTCACATACAGAAAATATACAAATCAATTTCTGAGATGGGAGAGTGTTCCAACAGGAGAAAACAGGAAAGGCCTTCTGTGGGTGACAAGGAGCTTTACTCTGTTGACTTCCAAGTCAAACTATCTTAAACTCGCCTACATAATACAATCAAGAGTCCATGTGGCACAGTGCTTAGAGAGCAGCTTCAGGGTAAGGAAGATCTGGGTTCATGTCCCAGCACTGGGATATATAACCCTGAGCAAATCACTTAAACTCTTAGTGCTCAGGACAACTATTTAAGACTGAAGAAATAAGTAATTATTAAGCACCTACTAGGTGCCAAGTACTGTATTAAGGACTTTACAATCAACTCATTTGGTCCTCACAACAACTCTGTGAGGGAAGTATATTCAATGACACAAAGTACAAAACCTCCATTTTACAGCTGAGGAAACTGAGGTAAACAGAGGTTAAGTGACTTCTCCGGGGTCACACAGCTACTAAGTATCTGAGGTCACATTTGAATTCAAGTTTTCCTGACTCCAAGCTTAAAGCTTGACGCACTGCTCCACCGAGGTGCTGAGTTGAGAGGTGTTGCTCTGCACTGATGATGATGACAGAGGTCTCCTCATGAGGAGTTTCCAATACCAATGCAATCACAAGTCCAGTACCATCCCATTCCAGAAGGGTCAGGAACAGGTGGTCACACTTACTTCATGATCATTTATATGACTTTGTGCTTACTTCCATTTTTTTCTGTTGCCAGTTTAAATTAGAAATTCTCCTGGGTTTTTTTTTTTTGGTGATATGAGGAAAAAAAGACAAGTTCAGAGTGTTCTATGGGAATCTGGCACAGATGAGGGAGGGGAGGAAGAAAGAAAAGAGAGGAAGAGGCAAGGGCAGGAAAGATAGCGACCCCCAACTTGGAAGTAATCTCTCCCTCTTTTTTCCTTAATGCCCTTCTTATGTACTTATAGTTTAATTTATGTTACTCTTACTTATATTCATATCTTATCACAGCTAATAGATTATAAGCTCCATGAGAAGAGGTGTCAATCTCACTTTTCTTTCTATCTTCCAAACTGACAGGCAAAACAGAGGTCTGTGGTAAACACTGGTGGAATTTTACTTCCTTATGAGATTACTTTGAATGCTATTAGACATATTGATACCTTACCCACATGAAGGCAAGTATGTGATCAAATCATATGATCTCTAAGTTTATTCTTAGATTAAGATTAATCCTCTTAAGAAATCTTAAGATTTCTAACATCTAAGGATTCAATTGAATTTTATTTTAATTTTCTTAAAGGTTTTAGAAGCCATAAAAAAAATCATAACAGTGCTAGCATTTCAAAGTAGTGCCTACTTCCCTTTCTATAAGACATATTCAGGAAAATTTACGTTATTCAAATATATCATTTGTATAAATTCTGATTTGCATACAAAAGATTCAAGCTCATGGAGGGTAGTATGACACTACCATTTAATAACAAAAAACAAAAATAATATAACACAAAAGTATTATTTTTATCCTCAATAGGAATGAAGACAGTGATTAGAAGCACCTTAGAAAAAAAATCTCAATCAAACTCAAGAAAGGTTCACAAAAATCACAGCTGAGAGACTGTGGTATGTATACAAATACTTTTTCTGTTAATGAAGTCTATAAACCTTTCCACAGTGAAAGGAGAAAGTTCCTTGGGCTCTCCTGGCCTTTATCAAAGCTCCCTAAAAAGAAGACAATAGAAGCTTTAAAAAATAAGTGTGTGTGTGTGTGTGTGTAATTCCATTGTAATTTGCTGATAAACACACACCTAAAATGGATGACGATTTCAATGATTGTTTGTCTTAATGTTCTTCCCTGTGGGAAGAGTGACCTGACAATGTAGATATAATTATTTTGTAAAATTCATTTTTTTAAAAATTTCTGTGAAAACTATATTTTACCAATGAACAAAACAAGGTAAACCTTTATTTGGTTTTGTACTACAAATGCTCCTGGGATAACACTGGGTTGGTCAGACAGACGGCCCGCGTATAAGATCAATCCATGAAGTTCTTCGATTAATGTTGAGGGAAGCTGGGCCTCCAAAGCCTCATATGGGTGAAGTGGAGCATCAATCTCTGTCTCATGTATTCTCAGGTACCTGGAAACCCAGAAGATACTGTTATTTACCACACGGCAATCACACATGCATGTAGGGCCACAAAATTTTTAAAAAAATGAATCTGACATCCTACCTAAAGATGAAAACTTTCACATAATGAAGAAACATAACACACTGATGCCTGATATTGTTTGCTTCAGAGTGTAAAACTGATGCCTGGCCTGTAAATAAAGTAGACATTATTAACTTCAAAAGTTATTCTAAAGAACGGGTATGATGGTGTCTCTTCTACTCTCCCCCACCCCCCACCCCAATACTCAGTGAACTCAAATAAGTTCAGGATCAATATAATCCTGGCATTTAACATTTCTACAACTTGGTCCCTTCCTATGTTGTCTTCTGGCAACTTACGTTACTACGCTTACTTTGCAATCCAGTGACACTGGCCTACCTGAATTTCCTCAATCACCACATGCACTGACTGTCTCCTCACCTCCATTTCCCTGGCCTGCTTCATGACTCTGTTCAAATCCCACCTTCTTTCGAAGGCCTGTTTCAGTTCCCACAACTGCTAATGTTTTCTCCTTTTAGATTACCTTCATCTACTCTGTATACACCTTATATGTACCTAGTTATTTTCATGTTATCTTCTCCGTTAGGTGGTAAGTTCTGGGTTTGGTAGTTAATAAATGTTTGTTGACTGACTGAAATCATAATTATTCCACTGAACAAAGTAGCCACATTATGGAAAACCTACACACTTTAGGAACCAGTAGCATTTCCCCTCTCAGAATCTAACTAGGTGGTCTTCTTTGAAACAACTGGATGGTGGAGACAAGATAATCCTACTTCCTTCAGAAGAGCTTCAGCCCTGCTTTTCCCACACAACTCATAATGGGCAAGACCCCAGGACCCACTGGTGACCTCACATAAATCAGCAGGCTAGGGGCTCCAATCTGGTTTTCTCAGGTAGGATGGGGAAACCGATTCTGTCATGGAAATGACTAAGATTCAACCTAGACCTATTCCCTACAAAAGTGGTTGGGTTGAGGATGACTTTTCCCCCAAGACTGATAAAAAATAGGGTCTCTTGAAAAAAAAAAAGTGTTACTTAAGATATCAGTATCTGAAATTTGGGATTTGGTCACTTTCACACTCCAAAACCCAATCCAGTTCTTCTAAAAGGTTAGATTACCTACCTTGGGATGTTCCAGTCCTAGTCTACCAAGGCTACTCCAATCAATCAGCCAGTATTTGTTAAGCCCCTACTACAAACCAAATGTCATCATGTAGGTCACTGGGGATACAGAGATTCAAATGACGCAATTCCTGCCTGAATCCTTGAGACAGAGTGTTGGGTCTGGAGTCAGGAAGAAATGAGTTCAAACCCTGCCTCAGACACTAATACTCACTAGCTGTGTGACTGTGGGCAAGGCATTTAACCTCTTTGCCTCCATCTTCTCGACTTTAAAATGGGGATAATAACAGCACCTATCTAGCAGAGCTCTGGTGAAAACCAAATAAGATAACATTTGTAAACATGAAGTACAGCAAATAGTAAGTACTATATGTTTATTCCTTTTCCCCTACATAGGCCCACACCCCCTTCCCAGCAATAAGTTCCACTGGAATGGACTCAAACTATCATCTACTTTGTTTTAGCAATGGAAAATATTCCAACTCTCCACACATAGTGATAAATTGATTTGCTAGATATTCTATTCAAAACTTCACACCAGCTCTCGTCAACACAAAAAAAGGACTGGCCTCTTAATCTAACATTTTTCATACAAAATAAGCAGATTTTTTAGTATAATCATCGCACTGACAACAACAGTGATAATTGTTTAATTTCAAAAAATAACAAACAAAACTACATTAATACATAAGACTTTTAAGTAGTGCTGATTGATTTCTCATCAGCCTTTGATTTCAGAGACAAGAACCATCTATGAACTAAATTGAATCATCTATCTATCAATCCTAGGCTATTAACACTCTTTCAAAGCCTGCTTTACAACACTCCTGCCAGAATCAGAGAATGCACTGACAGGTGAAATTCTCATTCATTCTAAAAACTATAAAACAGAGCTGTGACCTTCCACTCCATTCTTAACTTAAATAACTTAGCACAGAATGCTAGGCCTCCACAGAGAACAAATGGGAAGACAAACATCTTCCTCTATACAGATGATATTTTTTTTTGCATGCAAAACTTTTATTTTTTGTTTTTGAACAACTGTTTCTAAAACTTTGAGTCCCAAATTCTCTCCCTTCTTCCCTCCCCACCCATCCTAAGAAGGCAAGCAATTCAACATAGGCCACGTGCATATCATTATGTAAAACCCTTCCACAATCTCATGTTGTGAAAGACCAACTATATTTTGCTCCTTCCTAACCTATCCCTCTTTACTAAATTTTCTCCCTTGACCCTGTCCCTTTTCGAAAGTGTTTGTTTTTGATTACCTCCTCTTCCTATCTGCCCTCCCTTCTACCATCCCCCATTTATCTTCTTCCTCCTTCTTTCCTGTGGGGTAGGATACCCAACTGAGTGTATATGGTATTCTCTCCTCAGGTCAAATCTGATGACAGCAAGATTCACTCATTCCCCCTCACCTGCCCCCTCTTCCCTTCCTAAAGAACCGCCTTTTCTTGCCACTTTTATGTGAGATAATTTACCCCATTCTATCTCTCCCTTTCTCCCTCTCTCATTATATTCCTCTCTCATCCCTTGATTTGATGTTTTTTTAGATATCATCCCTTCATATTCAACTCACCCTGTGCCCTCTGTCTCTCTCTATATATACACATACATATATACATACACACACACACACATATATACATACACACATATATAGGCATATTCCCTTCAGCTACCCTAATACTGAGGCCTCATAAATTATACACAT
>JAQQSZ010019614.1:0-10329 GCA_028646595.1 Phalanger gymnotis
GCCGCCATCTTGGCTCCGCCTCCCTTTTTAATTAATTGTAACCCCAGCGCTAATGTCACCTTCCTGGTGTCATTGGTCCCCTTCAAGAATCAAGGACAAACTACAATCTCTGAGTAGTAATAGCTGCCTCACTGGGGACCCAACTGGCCAGTTCCTATTGTGTAATGCTACTTCCTTCCTTCCTTCCTTTCTTCCTATTTTATATAGTTTAACTACTGTAAGCCACGTGTCATAGGGAGAGCAAAGTAGCCCAAACTGACTCAGCAAACACTTGACTCAGTTGCCCTACCAAGAGAAATAGCTCCCAATGCACCACTAATTTAGAATATCAAATAGATTGTAAAATGTGACCATGAGTAATATCTTCCAATGAAGTAGAGAGAACCAGTAGTTTCCTTAAATCTTGTTTAAAGAAAGCTAAGCAAGAGATCTAAGTAAAATCATCCCAGAGTCTTTTAAGGATGAAAACAGAAGAAAGATAGAAAACAGACGAAAAATAGAAATATATGTAAGAGTTTTATAATGAAACTTTTTACCATTGAGAATAATGGAACCACCACACCTGGAGTCTAACGTCATAGTCCAAAATGTGACTTTTAAAGGAAGCAGACACCAAAGAAAGCAAAGGTAGAAAAAGCAGTCAAATTGAATCAAGTATACATAGAGGAGATCTATGTTGGAAGCAACACATTTATGAAGACATTGAAAGATTGATTTACAAGGTATCAAAGAGAGGTAAGATCCAAAGGTGTAGAAAAAATGGTACCTTATTAATAGAAAATAAAAGGTAATGGAGACAGTATAAATAACTGCCAGCCTATGTGCCTATTTTCCCCTCTCTACACAATATTTATGAAACACCTATACATGCATCAAGGCATCTTTGATGATAATATTAAAAGAGAATAGGTATCAAGTGATAGTCTACAATGAACCATATCTTTACTATTATACCATTGACTGAAAAATATATAGAATACAAAATTTATATTCTGCTTGTTTGCTGATTGTGAAAAAAAGCATTTGATTTGGTAGAGCAAAACGTTACCTTAATGGGTCTCTTCTATTCAGGCATCTCCCATCCATACATAAAAATTGTTCAAGGTTTACTGATAGTCAAGGGATATGAATGAAGAGTTTTTGAAGGAAAAATTAGAAACTATTAGCAACCATAGGAAAGCATGTTCCAAAATATTAATAAGAGAAATGCAAATCAAAACAATCCTGAAGTTTTACCTCAGACCCAACAAATTGTCAAAGATGATAAAATATGGGAATAATCAGTGTTGAAGGAGCGGTGGGAAATTAGGTACACTGCATTGCTGGTGAATCTGTGTACAACCATTTTTGGAAAGAAATTTCTCATATACCACAAAATCCTCACATACTACAAAACATTCGTAGCAGGCCTTTTTAGTAGTATCAAGGACTGAAAACAAAGTTTAGGGAGGAAAAAAAGATGCCTTTTGATCAGAGAATGACTAAACAAATTGTGGCACATGAATATAATGGAGTATTACCGTACTGTGAGAAATTACTACTGCAATGAGTATGGAGAAGCATGAAGACTTAGATGAGCTGACACAAGAGTGAAGTAAGTAGAGCCAAGAACACAATATTCCTAATAACTACAATAACAAAAATGAAGAGAACTACCACCTCAAAAGAATCAAATGTGAATGATGTAAAAATCACAAAGATTAAGCATGACCCCAAAGAAGAGATATGAGAGGGTACCCCCAGCCTACTCCTTTGCAGAGATAGGAGGCTCGCAGGTGTGCAACATAGTGTATATTTTCAGATTTTTACAATGTATTGATTGGTTTTGCTGACTTTTTTCTCTTCTTCCTTTTCTTTTCTTTTTTCTTTAAAAAATACAATTTGTTATATAGAATGTTACCTGAAAGGGGGAAAGGGAAGAATATAGTGGGAAAATTTTGGCAAGTAAAAACAAAAGAAATCAATAAAATATATTTCATAAAAAAGACCAATTGCAAAGTGAAATAAGCAGAAATATATACAATGATCGCCACAACATAAATGGAAAGATACATAATTATAATGATCAAGCTTGGCTCTAAGGAAGAGAGGAGTAAATTCATCTCACTCCTTTCCTTACCAAGGTAGGGGACTATGGGTGAAAAACATTGCATATACCATCAGACCTATTTGATGAAGGGCAATGAAATGAAGGTGATATAAAAAATATGAAAAATAAAAAGTTAAAAAGAAAAAAAAGACTCATCGAAAGATATAACAACAGAAATAATTTGTCCAACAACTCTTTCTTCATGCACATTAAATGAGGCAAAAAATGGGAAGACATTTATATATTTATGAAAAGTGTTCAACATTGTGATGGAAGAGAATCGGTGTATAGTCCAAAATGAAGAGGGATTTCCTGTGAATGGTGAGACCCTTCAGATTTTCATGTTCGTGGATGACATTGTTCTGGTTGTATCAAGCCCTGGAACATTGTATTCCTACTGGGATAGTTCTATAACCTCTAGAAAGATTTTCACAGAAAAGACCAAGTGGATGAAGGTCTATTGTCCAGATTATGACATGCAGTTTGAGGAACAATCTAAAGAGCTTTCCATCTGTATCTCTATCTGAGACAGACAATACAAATAGACAAGGATTTGGTCTTAGAATTCAACAAGTAGGGAAGAGAGGGATAAGTTGCTTTCAGGAAGTTCTGAAGCTTTTTTTAATGGCCCCTAGTTCTTCTTGGAAATAAAGTCCAATCTTTAAAAAAAAACTTTTTTCAATTAATAAGCATCTGTTTTCTCTCACTCTCATCTTTCCCCCCTACATGAAAAAAGAAAGAAAAGGAAAGAAAGAAAAACTCATAATAAACATTCATAGGAAGCAAAGGCCAATGTTTTTAATACTGATATTCTGCTGGTGTTATGTATGACTGCAAGACATGGAGCAGTTCAGTCTTCAAAGAACCTGAAATGAATATCATACAGCAGGCAACAGAGTGAACAGGTAGGCACGAACAGGTTGAAACACATAATCAGTGAGGAACTTCAAAGAACTAGAGTTAAAGATGTCATCAGGGAAATGTATGATAGGAGGGAGAAATGAACTGATCATATGGAGAGGGTGAAGGATGAGTCCAAATCTTCCTTTGGCATCCTCAACACATCAGAAACAAATGAGGAAGAACTCCAGCAATAGGATGTCCTCCCTCCTCGCCACCCTCTGTTGGCAAACTCGTAAGAGAATATGGACAAGATTCTGAATCATTGGAGTTTAGACTGTGCTGGAACCAACTTGAAACTGGCTCTCAAGAGTTAATTCTTAAGTTTTCAGGGTGAGAATTTACATCTTGGAAATTGGCTAATGCTACAGATCAAGGCTTGATTTATTGTTCAGTTGATTGTCTAGACTTCAGAAAGGACAGAGAAAATGTTGGTGTTTCAGATTAAAGTTAAAAGTGTGTCCTGTGCATAGCCTTTTCTCCAGAGAGCTGATTGTCAATCATTTACCAGCACACTCCTTATTGGAATTGGAGGGGATCTCCAAACTGATGAGATCAAAGGTCCATTTGAGTATTTGGAGAGAAAGCCTTCAAGTAAAGAGAAAAAACTTTCATTATGGGAATGGTAGGCACCAGAAGATGAAAGAACACTTATTGGGGGCAAGTAGTTGGATGGCTTCACCTGTACCTCTCCAGTCCTTGTTTACTTGGCTTGATGGGTCTTACTTTATGTTAGTTCATACACATTTTCCCAAGTTTCTGTGAATTCTTCATATTTGTCATCTCTTACCATGCAATAATATTCTATTATATCAATATACCATGATTTGTTCAGCCATTCTCCAATTGATGAGCAGTCACTCTCCCTTCAGTTTTTTGCTAATACAAAAAAGCTACAGCTATAGATATTTACTTAGCATGATAGTAAAAAAAAAGGAATAATAGAAGGCTGGACCCTGCTTCTTGCTATGGTCAGCTGACCTACTATCTTTAACTCATTAGGATCATTTTTAAAAGCTCACAGAAATATTTTCTCACTGTAATTAGAGGCAAGACTCAAGATTTCTCTGTTGTAAGAAGAGCTTGTAGGAAAGGGACAATTAACTGAGGCACATAATTGAAGGGTATATAAATATATCTGGTAGTAAGCTAAGGTCTTTTACCATTGGGTGCTATTCTGAGTATCTGGGAGTAAAGATAGAATTCTGTACAGTTTATGCTGAAAACTTTATTTTTAAAGACTCTGACAAAGACCTGAAGTACAAGAGAAAGTGGGCACTGGAGACCTTTGCAGCCTTGCCCAAGATCCCATTCACCATCTGCTTTGCTCCCCCTCCCGCACCAAATCACCATGCCGCCAGTAATATGCCCCCGTTTTTAAAAGTATGTTAATCATGAGATTGGAGGGAACATTCAGAGACAGCATGACTCCAGTCATTGAGGAGAACAATGAAAAGTTCAAAAATAGTAGTATCTTCTTGTGGAAAAACAATAAACATATAATTTTCAGGTAATTACTATAGTATAATTAGCTCTGCCATTTTTATGAGCTCAAAAGAAATGGGGGCAGAAATACAACTGTAACTCAGCTTAATACTTAGTCTTTACATGTTCCAAAGTCAAATGAAAATTTAAAAAAAAAACATTGACTACCAGAAATATCGAGGGAGGATGATGTGAGGTGCCAAATGAGAGTTCTATGTATGAATTATAGCAATGAGATGACAGCATGTATTCTCTGAGCATTTACTATATACATGATAATATGTTTAGGGGCTATGGGAGAGGGAGGATATAGAGGAATATAAGGCATGGTCTCTGGCTTCATGGAACTTAGTCCAGTTGGGGAAACAGGACATGAAAAGTTAAATGACAAAACAATACAACAGATGTCAAAGACAGTTCATGATTAATTGCCGAATGAGTGGTACAGTCAGTAAGTTCAAAGGAAAGAGAAATCGCCACAGGATCAGATGAGTTGGGAAGCCTTTAAAGAGAGGGTGGGAATTGAATCTGGCCTTAAAAAAACAGCAAGGATTTGAAGGAGCAGAGCACATGGAGAAACTCATTCTGGTAGAAAAGAGAGCAAGACTAATATGAACATGAACTTAGAGTAGTTCATTATGCTTTGGTAATGCTATGACCCTGCTTTATTAGGTGAAGGTAGGGACAGGGTCATAGATATAAAGCTAGAAATGAATTTAGAAGCCCAAAACTTTCATTTCCTGGATGAAGAAAAAAAAGAGAAGAAGAGAGATTATGTTGATATACTATATGCCCATAAAGTTTTTTAGGTCTTTGAATTTGTTGTGTGTTGTGCGTTGTGGTTTGTCCTTCTTTCTCGAAGAGGAACATGACATCAGGGGAAGGATCCAAGCCTAGGTCAAAGACACAATATTCTAAGGTAAAGTGAAGGGTTGATTCAGGTGTCCAACACCCATTGGTCCTAGTGTCTGTGAGCTCAGTCCAGGCCAACCAATGAGTGAGGAGCTAGAACAGGGCCACAAGGTTGGGGCAAGTTCAGAAAGAGAAAATAAGTTCATCTGAAAATAGTGTCAGTGAACGTGACTTGTAGGACAAGGTGGCAAAGCCCAAAGCCTGCATAAAATCAGAGCTGTAGATTTACAGCTCGAAGAACTCTTAGGTGTGAAATAGTCCAACTATCCCCTACCTGCCCCACCCTGGTTTAGATGGTCTAGGAAGAGGAGACTATTTCAACACTGGAGACCGAGCCAGCCAAAAGAGACAGAGACACAGAGATAGAGAGGGGGAGGAAACAGGGAGAGAGAAAATGGAGGGGAGGAGGGGAAGGGGAAAAAGGTGGGAGTGAGAAGGAGAGGGGGAAAGAGAGCGAGGGAAGGGAGACGGGAGAGAGGGAGAGAGAGAGGAAAGGAGGAGGAGGAGAGGGAGGGAGGGAGAGAGAGAGAGAGAGAGAGAGAGAGAGAGAGAGAGAGAGAGAGAGAGAGAGCTACTTCAGGTGTAGTAGTAGTAGTGGTAGTAGCAGTAGTAGTAGTAGTTGCTGTTGTTGTTTGTCCTTCATTCTTGAAGCGGCCCACGATATCAGGGAGGTGATGCCGTGACATGCAAGTAAATTAGATTTAAGTGAGGGAAGGCTGTGCAAAAGTCACCAACCTCACTTTCTCCTCTGGAGCCATCTGGTATGGTAGTACTTGGTATGGTGGGAAGCACCATCCCAATTCCAGAGCATATATTTCCAGATAGGGGCTGAGTAAAAAACAGCACATAAAACCGAGGGTAGGGGGATGGGAGGGAAGAGGAAGCAGGAGAAGGGGAAGCGGGAGGTACTTTCCTAGGCCAAAGCCAGCTCTGAAATTCTGTGATCAGACCAATTGCTTTCAACTAGAGATTTCACTGAAGAAGGTTTGTAAAGTTCTGGGATTATTGATTACTGTTATTACAGTGTCATTTGTCAATAGGAGGATTTGATAAAATTCATTATCAATATTGACCTACTCTTAGTAGAATGTAAACTTCTCAAGGATAGGGACTATTTTTTATCCCTGGGATATAGCACAGGACCTGCCATATAATAGTTGTTGAATGAATGCTGATTGAATCAAATTGGATTGCCATTGGGTCAGTGTCCTGAGCATGCCCAAGCTGGGCTAAGGGGAGTTGGGGTATATAATAGGACAGACCTTGTCTATCCCTCAGATCACTATTCTCATCACCAGTAAATCCACTCAGAGGAGTGATATACAATAGCCTGGCCAGCCGAATCTATACAAGGAAATACAAAGAAACAAGGAGACAAGAAGGGGGAGAGAGTGGGGAAGGAAAGGGAGAGAGAGAAAGAGAGGTGGGGAGGAAAGGGAGAGGGAGAGAGGAGAGGCGGGGAGAACAGAGAGGGGGCAGGGAGAGAGGGAGGGAGAAAGGGAGGAAAAGAGGGAGAAAGATAGAATTTATATAAAGGTGAAGGCCATGGAGGAAGCTGGACAGTAGATAGGCCAGAAGCGTATGTTAAATACTGGTTTTGTAACTGTCTTTGAGGACCAGGATCAAACTCTAAAAACCTCTGCAATTTATAAAAGGCTGGCCATTTTTAATATATTACTATAGCTTTTCCCCTTCCCCACCCCCAACCCCATGACATGTTACTCCTTTGTTGCTTTGTATTAAATTACAATTTCAATCATAAAGATTAATGTGTTGTTTGGGTGACCAAAGAAAGGGAGAAAGAGAAAGGAATAAACCCTCTGGCTTTCCCCTAACAGGAGCACTGCTTTTATGGACCCCAAGGGAAAATGAACCTAGTGAACCGCACCAACTGGTCTGGTCAAACTGACCAGAACAAAAGTAAAGCAGCCCAATGAAGTGGAAGGAGTTAATGACGACCCCCCCTCCACCCCCGCTCCACTCACAGACAGTGGGGTCATGTGGCATTAGATCCTGGCACATAGTAGGTGCTGAATAAACATTTGCTAAAGTAAAAGGAGGGAAGATGGAGTAGCATATTTTGGTGGGAGTGGAAGGGGGAGCTAGGGAACAGTGGAAGAGAAAACTGGAACAGCAGGCTGGAATCAGACTGTTCTGAAGGCCTTGAAGGCCAGGCTAAGAAGTTTGTGCTTTATTCAGTAGACAAAGGGGAGGGTTTTGAGTGGTTTTCTCCATCTATAAAATGAAGTTGGACTAGATGGCCTCTGAGGTCCCTTGGAGCTCAAGATTTATAATATGCTGAATACACGTACTCACTACACAATTGATCATAGTTGCTTATGGTCAAAGACACTCAACAGGAATGTGTGTACTTCATCTATAGTTGGCCCCTGATTCAAGAGCCCATGGGAGGTCCTTGCAGAATGCCATTCCTTCCTTTTGGGAGCTGGTGGTCTTCCATGTAGTTGGTTGGCCGGCAGATAGATAATTGAGAGTGACAGCTGGTCTGGAGGCTACCACCACCAGGAATTTTCTGGCCTTAAGACCCAACACAGGAAATTGCTGGCAAAACAAGATGATACAAAGGGCTAGCTGAATATGCAAGGTTTTATCTGGTTTCTAGAAGTATGAGTCAGCAACAGTTGCATGGCCTTTAGCATGACCCAGCGAAGCCTTTAAATATCATAATCTAAAGAAAGGTATTACATGGTATTCTAGCAAGCATCCTCTCCAAGATGTTGAGGACACACTTTTGTCATTAAACACGCCATTTGGAGTTTAGAGTTCAGATTATAAAGTTAGACTTCAATTCATTCAGGGCAGGATAAGCACCATCTTTGAGATGGAGCTCTACTTGACTCCTTTAGAATACTAGCATGAGAAAAAGGAGCAATTCCAAGAAGTAGCAGAGTGGGTGCCCACAAAGAAAGGAACAAAAAGTTCTGAAGCCATCTGTCAAAAGTATATTTAATATATTACGGAGACCTGTAATGGGCAAGTCTTCTGGACTGCTGCAGAAGACAGGCAGCAGTTTGAAGGATAATCATAACACTAACATTTTATTTTAAAACATTATTTTTTTCAATTTTGCACATTTTTATTTAAAGTTGTGAGTTCCAAATTCTATCCCTCCCCCCTTCCTTGCCTTCCCCACTTCCTGACAATAAGCAATCAGAAATAGGTTATACAAAAAATACATTATTATAGCTGACATTTATATGATCCTTTAAAGTTTGCAAAGTGCTTTACAGACATCTTGTTTGATCTTCAGAACAGCTTTTTGATATTCTTTTTTTTTGAGGGGGAAGAGACAGGCAATTGGGGTTAAGTGACTTGCCCAAGGTCACACAGCTAGTACATGTCAGGTGTCTAAGGCCAGATTTGAACTCAGGTCCTCCTGACTCCAGGGCTGGTGCTCTATTCACTGAGCCACCTAGCTGCCCCCCGAACAACTTTTTCATATTGCTTTTTTGAATTCTGAACTTCATGAGCATTTCTATACACATTGTAGAACAAGAGGAGAAGACTGTATATGAAATTGCAAATGTCTATTATGTAGAGGAGGCGGCTAGATGGTACCGTGGAAAGAGTCTCAAGCCTGGAGTTCAAATCCAAACTCACATACTTCCTGGCTGTGTGTGATGCTGGCCAAGTCACTTCATCCTGTTTGCCTCAGTTTCCTCATCTGTATAGTGAGCTGGAAAAGAAAACGGCAAACCACTCCAGTATCTCTGCCAAGAAAACCCCAAAATAGGGTCATGGAGAGTCTGAAATGACTGAACAATAGCAAGAAAGTTATAGAGAGCCTAGCCTGATTTTCTTTTTAAGTCTAAAATAAATTCACAATCCAACTTTCAAAGCTATCCTATTTGTGATTCCTTTAGGTTTTCTTTCTGTTCTCATTATTTTTATTTTATTTTATTTTTTGGCAAGAGGAAACTTATCACTAGCTTTTGTTTTCCCTCTCATCATCCCCCACTGGAAAAGAAAAAAAGAAAATGAAAACCTTTGTAACAAATAGGCATAGTCAAGTCAAATAAATTCTCACATTGGCCATGTCCAAAAAAAAATGTTTGCTGTCATCCTCAGAACTTTTCTTGTAGTAGGTGCTATCATGGTCCAGATTTTACAGATGAAACAGCTAACACTTGGAGAGGTTAAGTGATCTGCCTGGGGTCACACAGTCGATATCTGAGATGAGATAGAAGGCTAGATTAGAAAGGGGAGGGAAAGGGATCTGTCAGGAGCCTATTGCAATAATGTGGGCAGGAGGTCACGAGGGCTTGAAATGGCCTGGTGGTTGTAGGAGTGGAAAGGAAGGGGCAGATTCCAGGCATATTTTTGAAGTATAATTGGCAGGATTTGACAAATAATCAGATGATAAGTATAAAGGGGAGGTCTGTGCAGAATGCTATGATGTGGGGATGGGATGAAAGAGGGAGAAGATAATTCTGAGTTTTCGAGCTCAGTTGATTAAGAGGACAGTGGTGTTATCAACAATAATAGAGAAATTGGGAGGACATTACGGCCTAGAGAAATCCATTTGGGAGTCATATGAATAGAGGGGTCAAGGGAGAATGCCTTCTGGTATGTGCACCTTAAAGTACTAAGAGGAGAAAGAGGAACCAAAAAAGAAGGGGAAGGAATGACTCGAGGAGATATAAGTGACAGAAGCCAAGAGAGCATAAAGGAGGATGAGAGCAAGGATGTCGAATGCTCTAGAAGTTATGATATTCAAAGATCTAAAAACATTCAGCTTGTTTTAAGCATTTGGAACAAACAGTGCCAACTGCTCTTATCAGACAATGTGGCACTAGCAAAGAAATCTTGTTCTGACTTTTTATGGGCCTCTCAAGTTCATGTCCGCATACTTCTCAGTGAAGTTTCTATTCCAACCAGACTATTCTTCTCACTGTCCCTCCGCATTGCACAGTCTCTTCTCT
>JAQQSZ010019615.1:0-10329 GCA_028646595.1 Phalanger gymnotis
CTGGGCTGGAGCCTTGCTTCCTTCTGCCACTTTGTGGGTTCTGCAGCTCTAGAATTGGTTCAGAGCCATTTTTTATAGGTTTTTGGAGGGACTTGGTGGGGAGCTCACGCCAGTCGCTGCTTCCCAGCCACCATCTTGGCTCTGTCCCCCAAGCCTTTAGCTGAGACTTGAAGGAGCTAGTGGGTAGAGATGAAGATTAAAGTAATTCCAGGCACAGGGAAGAGCTAGTGAAAACTACCTGAGTGGGGAGATGAAATCTTGTGTGAGGAGGTCAGTGTCACTGGGTTAAAAGATAAATGGGTAGGGAATAAGGTTTAAAAAGACTAAAAAGGTAACAGGGTGCCAGGATATAAAAGGCTTTGTACATCAAACAGAGGATTTTGTATTTGATCCTGGAGCTAATAGGGAGCCACTGGAATTTATCGAACCGGGAGGTGACATGGTCAGACCTGTGCTTTGGGAGGATCAATTTGCAAGGTAAGTGGGAAAACAGAAGGCAGGGAGACTTTAGTCAGGGAACCTAAGCAGAAGGCTATTGCAATAGTCCATGTTGGAGGTGTTGAAGGTCTAGCTGATGACAGTTTTAGAGAAGAGAAGAGGGCACAGATGAGAGATGTCATGAGGGTTAAAGTGACCGAGCTTGGCAACAGATTGGATGCTGGGCTGAAAGGTGAGGAGTTGAGGATGACCAAGATTACAAGTCTGGGTGACTGATAGGATGGTGGTGATACTCTTTTAGTTCTTCTATCCCCTAGGTGCTCATAACTTTCACATTACAGTTTCAATGAGTTTTAGATACCTTTGTTGTAGAAATATTTATTTCTCAATGAGATTTTCAAGAAGTGTATCATAGTATCATAGATCTAGAGCTGAGAGGAAACTTTGAGGCTAAGTTCAACTCTCATTTTATAGACAAGGACACAGGGTCAGACTGAGTGAGTTTTCCAGAGTTGTCTGGATAGTGAATATCTGAGGCAGGAATCAAACCTGAATGTTCCTGACTCCTAGTCCAGTTCTGTGACCAATATGTCATGCTGCCTCACCAAAGGGGAATCCAAAGATTGGGACCTCTACTGTTGGTGGGGCAATGGAATAAGGAAAATATGAGGAAGCATAGAGACCTTTCCAGAATATCTCAAATCACACCTATTATGGGATTGTTTCTTATAAATTGGCTTCTGTTCAGCAGTAATCAATTCTGGCTTCTGAATTTCCTAATTTTTGTTAAAAAAGAAAGAGTCCTCTGCGTCTTCTGAACCATTGGCTTGGGAAAGAACAAACTGGTGTAGATATTCATAGGTGATTGCCTCCTCAAGCTATGGTTGGGAAGATGTACTATCTGAAGGTTGTCACTACACATCCTTATAGTAGCTTTCTATTCTTCATTATTGTTTTTTTTTTCCTGCAGAATTCTTACAACACATCATTTTGCCAGTCATTCTCATTTTGTCTTGTCAATAAAAGTCCTATTTTTAAGAATCTAATAGTTAAGGGCCATTCCATTACTTAGGTCTGCTTTGTTCCTTAAACAAAATGGTCAACAGCTCTTCTGTCATGAGCTTTTTCCTTTGTGCTGTCTCCCTGTTGGAGAGGAATAACAGATCTAATATCTCCAAGGAGATTGTGGATGAGGTACCAAGAAGGAACAGAAGCACTCAGAGTATAACAAGTAATTTATTGCTCACAGGCATGTGATCATGTGGCTCCCCAGCCCTACAATGCCCCTCCTCCATTCCCCCTTATTAATCCCAAGGGCATTGTAATTAGGAAAGTTTGCTAATGTAGCATACATGGATTAGAGAATTTCACTAAACTGAAAGTTTGCTAAAATCAGACACTTGCCTAAATGTAGCTGACCAAATCAGTATGTTGTCAATATATGTCATATATAATGTCAGTCAGTGGATAAATATGAAATCATTTCTATTAGCTAGGACCTAGTAATGAGCCAATCCTTGCAGTATCTTAGATAGAGACTTCATGAAAGTCAGTGGTCTGCCCCTCTGTTTCAGAGACACTTTTTCCTTGAGCGCATTATTCTATGTTCTACTTCTATATAAGTTAGTATTTCATTTAAAGCCTTCCTATCTTCCTCAATACCATTTTAGGGGAGTTCTGGAAATGTTCACTATTTTTTATATACTTTCCTTTTCTCTGAATAGATCTGAAGAAAAAAAATCTTTCTTATGAATTACAACTTTTCTTTTGATCTTGTCTTAGCTTGTTCAGTTTTCTCCTTCAAAGCCATAACATGATGCCCTTTTCTCCATTTCCTGTTACATTCTAGTATGTTTAAAGGTAATGTTACATTTACTATCAATTTTCCCGTTTCTTTTCATAGATCACATAGATTTGAAGTCATAAGGACTCTTTGAATCCAATTCCCATCTGATGGAGAAGGAAACAGAAGCCCATAAAGATTTAGGTGGTTTTTTCAAGGTCATATAGCTAGTTAATGATGGAACTGGGGCTAGAACTCAGATCTCCTAACTATTAGGCCAGTGGCTATCTACTACATCATAATATTTGGGAAAGTTTGAGCAAATAAACTTGCCTTTCTCTAACACTGAATGATTTCCAGTCATCATAGCATTTTAGAGTCGAAAAGGAACTTAGTTTCGTTTCAAATAACTGAGCTACTTCATTTTACAGATGATGAAACAGACCCAGATTAATAAGAGTATTTACCCAAGGCTCCCAAACTTGCCCTCTCTATATACAGTTATCATGTATGTTTAATTTCAGTTATCTCTGTGATTTACTCTTACTCTTCCTTACTCTCAAAGGCTATCCTGTCTATATTTTGCTATAGTTGTTTCTCAAGTTTATGGACAGAAGCTGTTCCCTTTGTTTCGTCTTTGTTTTTTGTTGACTTCTCAGCATCAATCTCATCTTCTGACTCCCCTGCCCAAAGTATTATCTTCTATAATATGGCAACCATTTAGTTGATAGTTCATGTGGATCTGTGTTGAGGACCCAGCCCACACTATAAACTCTTATTCAGCATAGTTATATATGGTTTTTTTTTATCTTACAAATGATAAATGATTTTCACTCTGTAGGAGGCAATGTGGCACTAGGGAACAAGTGCTGACTCTGGAGGAAGAAGAATGCCACCTAAAATGTGAACAGCTTGTGTGACCTTGAGCAAAATCCTTCTGGTCCTTTCATTTCAGTGCCCTCATGTGAAAAACAAGAGCTAAATGGTTTCTGAGGTCCCTCCAAGTTCCAAAGTATGCATCCTATGATCCTGGCTTTCTCTGAATAGGAGGTTTTCACTATAATTTTCAAAGGGAATAATTACATAATTAATGAATAAAAAGCATTGATAAAGTTCTAAAATTCATGGCATATGAAGCACTGAGCAAGAAGAGTCAAATAGACAATCTTTAGCCCACAAAAGTTTCCAATCTGAAATTAAAAACACAACCAAACCATGAGCACCATAATAAAGAGCTTGAAAACTTAAATGATAGCAGACACCTGAGAGATGCAGGAGTACTCAATGATTATTTTTCTGCTATTTTCTCTGCTAAGGTAAATGATCTTTGCAATGAACTAACTGATTAACAGGGAGTAGAAACCCAAGATAAGTGCGATGGCAAGAAGATATCTAACTGCTCTAAAGTGGTTCAAGTCATTAGACCAGGACAAACTTTATTTTATAGTATGAAATTACTAGCAGATATAATTGTTAAGCCACTGCTAGTGAACTCTAAAATCTCATAGCCCTTTCTATATCACTTCCTTGTTGTGCAGAAAGGGCTTGTGTAACTCAACGAAACTGTGAGTTATGCTGTTCAGGGTTACCTAAGATGGAAAGTTCATAGTAGAGAGTTCTGACAAAAAGGTGAACCCCTATGGAAGTAAATGGCAAACCACTCTGGTGTCTTTGCCAAGAAAACTCTATGGATGCTATTAAAATGATAAAAGGTATAACACTGGAAGATGAGCCTTTCAGGTCAGTAGGTGTCCAGCATGCTGCTGGGGAAGAGCAGAGGACAACTACAAGTAGCTCCAGTACTAATGAAGCAGTTGGGCTAAAGCCAAAAGGAAGCTCAGCTGTGGATGAAATGAAAATCCAATGCTGTAAAGATCAATATTGCATAGGAACCTGGAATATTAGGTCTATGAGCCAAGGTAAGCTGGATGTGGTCAAACAGGAGATGGAAAGATTAAACATCAAAATATTTGGGGTCAGTGAACTTAAATGGATGGAAATGGGTGAATTTAATTCAGATGATCACTACAGATAGTACTGTGGGCAAGAATCCCTTAGAAGAAATGGAATAAACCTCATGGTAAAAGGGTGAGAAAAGCAATACTGGGGTGTAATCTCAAAAAACGACAATGATATTTGTTTAATCCAAGGCAAACCATTCAACATTACAGTAATACAAATTTATGCTCCAATCACTGATAATGAAGAGGGCAAAGTTGATCAATTTTATGAAAACCTAAAATATCTTCTAGAAATAATACCAAAAAATGTTACATTCTTTGTATGGGATTGGAATGCTAAAGTAGGAAATCAAAAGATAATTGGAATAGCAGGCAAGTTTGGCTGTGGAGTTCAGAATGAAGCAAGACAGAGACTCTACACATGGACATCACCAGACTGTCAGTGTTGAAATCAGATTTACTTTGCAGCCGAAGGTGGAGAAGCTCTATACAGTTAATTAAAACAAGTTCTAGAGCTGACTGTGGCTCAGATTGTATGCTTCTTATGGCAAAATTTGGACTTAAAGAAAGTAGGGAAAACCATCAGACTGTTGTAACAGCAACCACACTGATGTACCTAGGATGGCTGCTAGCACAGGTTCTCAGGTCTGCTTTACTAGGAAAGACAGCTGTTTAAGGGGTCAGCAATCTTTTTTTTTTTTTTTTTTTTACATTCAACAAACATTTATTATATGTCTATTAAGCTTAAGGCATTGGACTAGGCAATGAAAATACACAGAAAAAAATAGTTCCTCCAGAACCTTAAATTCTACTGGGGGATACAAAAGTCAAACAAGATAAGTATTTAATAAATATTTGATGATTTGAAAAGAAAGCACTGACAGCTAGGGGGACCATTAAATATGAAAGTTCTTTGGAAAATAAAATCTCTATTCAAATGTCCTGTTGTAACAATAACTGTAAATCCAAGATTCAGACCCATAACTTTGATTTTACAAAGACTGATTTCAATCTTGGATGCAGGTTACAAACAATTTTTTAGTTTTTGTTTTCCACCCAGGGTTTCTCGAAAATTAGAATGTGGCCCCCACGTACACTTGTGCACAAGTATTTCTGTGCCAGGATACAGCAGAAAAAAGGTTATAATGCTAATAAAGAGCAAGGTTTGGGTTTGTGATGGGCTTTTCTCTTGCTGCTCCTTGAACCAAGAATTCAGTTGGGTCTACTAGGAGGCTTGGTCAAAGAAATTGTTTTCTTCTCTCCAGAAGGTACTTTGCTAAGAAATCCTCAGATGATGTCCATAGCTCCTTTCATTGTTAAAGCTTAGGATTCCTTTCAGAAATATTTTAAAAGTCACCCTTGAATGCCATGAGAATTGTGTTACCTCCTTCGTGGATTGGTCTGCATTGGCAAAACTTCTCTAGAAATGCCGACAGTCCCAGTCAATATTTCATCCCATCTCTCATTTTGGTGGAGTGTTTTAACAGGTCTTTAAACACTTGAACAGCGTTTAAACTCTTTCAACAGGTCTGGAAGGTGCTGCTGTCACTGCACACTCTACGGTCTTCTTTTCCTTACCTCTCCCCCCCCCCCCCCCCCAAAAAAAAAAGTTTCACTTATTACGAAAACAAAGGTGGTGGATTCCCGGGAAGGTTGGGGGTCGGCTCAGTGCTGCTGCTTGGCCCTGGAAGCCTCGGCGTTGGCCCGAAGCACTGCACCCGGGGAAGGGTATGGGCGCTGCTGGAACAGGGGTCCGGCCGCCGTGGTGTCTGCACCTGTCTTCGCCTCGTTCTTCTTGGGGAGACCCGTAGACCAGGTGCCCCGGGGGGCGTCCGAATAGGTGCTGGGGTCCATGGGATCCAGCTCTTCATCCTTGCGAATGGCCTTCTTGCTCTTGGGGTAGGGGGCCAGCTCGTCGCTCCTTGGCCTCGTCCCTCTCCGACTTGTCGTAGCCGCGCTCGGGCCTCTCGTAGCTGCGCTCCGGCCTCTCGTGGCCGCAGTCCATCTTTTCTTCGGCCTCCAAGCTGCCCTTGAGTTTCTTGGCCGCCTTGGTGATGACCGAGCTGGGGTCATGGGGGTTGAGCCAGGACACGAGGTCCGTCTCCACGTTCCAGTAGTGGGGGAGGCCGCACACCGGGTCGAAGACTTTGTACCAATTTGAGGGCAGGCCTTCCAGCCGGGTGGCCTCGTAGTCCACGGAGTCATCGTCGTAGTCCTCGGCAATGATTTCCTCCTCCGGCTCGGGTTCCACCAGCTTGAGGAGCCCTCGCTTGGCGAGGCGAGACTGGAGCGTGGCAGGGAGCGGCATGGCGGTGAGCCTGGGGAGGTGGTGGGGGATGGGAGTGGCGCGGCCCTGCAGCTGTGGACCTCCTCCTCTGAGTCTGGGGGTCAGCAATCTTTAATTACATTCACTAGTTCAGGGGAAAAGCCAGAATTCTGAACTTCAGAGAAAATACAAACAGAGAAATAAAGACCAACAGACAGGGTCCTAGGCCTGAATCAAAGCAGTATTGCTATATACTTTACATACATCACTGGATCAAGAGATGCTTTACCTCTGAGCCATCAGGGAGCTCTGAACATTCAGCCACTCAGAGTCTGGACCAGGGTCCTTCTCATAAGTGAACCTCCAAAGCAAAACCTCACCTCAGAGTATATATACACTTCTCAGAGCCAGAGAGCATCACAACCCTTGTGACTTTGCTAATTAGAAATTCCTACAAGTAAGCCTCCCCTAAGCAAGCTTCCTTTAATGGGTTCCACTTGAAATCTATTAATGGGCGGGGAACATTTTCTCATTCTATTAACATTACAACTGTATAGTTATGACTGAAATAACATCCCTGAATATGAAGTGGAGGTGATAAATAGATTTAAAAGATTAGATCTGGTAGAGTACCTGAAGAACTATGGACAGAGGTCTGCAATATTGTACAGAAGGCAGCAACAAAATCATTCCAAAGTAAAAGAAGAGCAAGAAAGCAAAATAGCTGTCTGATAAAGCTTTACAAGTAGCTGAGAAAAGAAGGAAAGTGAAAAGTGAAGGAGAAATGGAGATATGCCCAACTGAACATAGAATTCTAGAGAACATCAAAGAGAGATAAGGTTTTCTTAAATGAGCAATGAAAAGAAATAGAAGAAAACAATGGAGTGGAATGGAAGAGACAAGCAATCTCTTCAAGAGAATTAAAGGGAATGTTTCATGCAAAAATAGGCATGTTAAAAGACAAAAATGGCAGGAACTTAACCGAAGTGGAAAAGGTGACAAGAATATATAGAAGAACCATACAAGAAAGTGCTCAACATCCTCAATTGCGATGATGATATGCTTACTGCTCTAGAGCCAGATATCCTGGATAATGAAGTCAAGTGGGTCTTAGGAAGCATGGCTAACAATAAAGCTGTTAGAGGTGATAGAAGTCCAGCTGAACTATTTAAAATCCCCAAAGATGATGATGTTAGGTGCTATATTCAATATGACAGCAAATTCCGAAAACTCAACAACAGCCACTAGATTGGAAAACATCAGTTTATGTCCCAATCATAAAGAAAGGCAACGCTAAAGACTGCTCAAATCAACAATTACACTCATTTCACATGCCAGCAAGGTTATGCTCAAGATTCTGCAAGCTAGGCTTTAGCAATAGGTGAACTGAGAATTACCAGAAAAACAGGCTGGTTTTCAAAGAGGCAGAGGAACCAGAGGCCAAATTGCCGCCATTCACTAGTTGAGAAAGCAAGGGTGTTCCAGGAAAAAAAAAGACATCTACTTCTTCAATGACTACATTGAATCCTTTGTGTGGATTACAACAAAATGTGGCAAGTCCTCAAAGAGGTGGGACCACCAGATCATCTTTTTTGTCCCCTGAGGAAATACACTATATCTTCTATCACTGTGCTATTCTATCTAAATATGGAGACTTTTCTACAAGCTGGTTGGCTACTAGGTAATGACTTCTCAGGTTATGGTAAACCACGAAGCAAAGAAAATACAAAATGGCTTTTTGTTGTCCACTTTTTACTTCTGTAGTGATGGTGGCAGAGTTATGGAAAGGAGGTCATAGGGTGCCAGGGAATGGATTTCAATATTTGTGAAAAAACATTTAACTCGTATTCTGCTTAGAGTTGCCCATCTAATAATAGCAAATTGTAATCCTATTGGAAATACTTAATCATATAAATGTCAATGCTTTTGCTACAAATGCAATTGGAGGACTTAAAGAAATTGGTAGGGACAGCTAGGTGGCACAGTGACTAGAGCACTGGCCCTGGAGTCAGGAGTACCTGAGTTCAAATCTGGCCTCAGACACTTGACACATTTACTAGCTTGGACAAGTCGCTTAACCCCAATTGCCCTGCCTTCTCCCCTGCAAAAAAAAAAAAAATTGGTAGTGGCAGACCTATCAGTCCATTGGTCATTGTATAAAATTTATATATTAAGTCCTACAAATTAAATTGTAGTATAAAAATTGCATGACACTTGGTACCATCTGCCCCCTTTTTTGCTTCCTCAGCCTATACCAGTAAGACTTTGGAAAGGAGACACATTAAACTTCTGATCATTTTGTATTTGTCAAAAAAGAGTCATAGTTGACAGATATTCCTCAGTGATCACAGATTTAGAAGCCAGTTATGGGACTTTCACATATATCTTTTTGCTTCTCTGTTGTATATTATTAAATTGTGTGTTGATTGATCATTTACCACTCCCACAGTACTGTTCTGGGCATGGTGGGAGATACAAAGATGAATTAGTAATGGCTTCTGTCCTCAGAATCTTATACTATTGCTAGAGAGATAAAGTTAATGTGTAAACACAGTAAATGATATGAAAACATAATTAAGTACTAGCTTGTGAAGTTAGGCCCATAAATTCTGTAGAAGAACATCTATGGCCATAGAAACCGTTGAGGATTGAGTTGGTCAGCAAAGGTTTCATAGAATGGATGGATACGGATACACACACACATGATTTTGTTTCATGGAGGGCAATCTTTGCAAAGGGAAATACATGACAGGATTAATGAAGTTAGGAAATGCTCATGGCACATTTATGGAGTGTTGAAGAATCCAGTTTGGTCAGAGTGGAGAGTATGCATTGGTAAATAAGGCAAAATATATTTGAATAGGTGGGTTTGGATCTTAAAATTCAGAAAGAGTTTAGTTTGCATGTGTGGGGAGAAAGAGACCACTGAAAGTTTTTGAACAGGAACCTCACCTAATGAAAGTGATATTTAGTGAAGATTGGCCTGATTATAATATATGGAGAAAATTAGAATCAGAGATCATATAGGGATTTTTTTTAGTCACCAAGGCATGAGATGTTGAGAAAAGGTGTTCAGATCACAGTAGTGCTACTATAAAAATGAGAGATATAAGAGGCACTTGAAGGTTAAATCAACAAAATTTAGTCAATGACTAAATATGAGTAATAAAGAAGAGGGGATTATTAAGATAATTCCTAATTTTTGATCCTGGACTATGGAGATAATGGTTGTGCCATTGACAGAATCTGGAAAGTTGGAGAGAAAGCTTGTTTGTTGGGGGGCATGGGGGAGAGCACTTGATGATTTCAGTTTGGATACATGAAGTTTCATATTACTGTGGGATATCCAAGTAAAACTTTCTAGTAGGCAGTTGTAGGTATGGGACCAATATGATTGTCAAGTGAACAGTGTTGTGTGACAATTGTTCAACTTTTTGTAATGCAAACTAAATCTCAGTTTTCCAATTTATAAAGTGGCGATAACACTTGTGTTTCCTCTCAGGTCGTGTGTCAGAAAGGCAGGTTGGGCTCCTTAGCACTTGGTTCGATGGGTGCCCTTGAAGAGTTTGGCTTTTGTTTGCATTAAGTGATTCAGCTATTTCATTGAATCTTGCTAAGTGCTAAGCCCCAGGCCCAAACCCTTATTAGATGTAACATTAATGTTATTATGTAATAGTAATTAAGGTGGGACATTTTGCTTTTCTTCTCTTAAGTGCCTTTAATGATTCTGGGGCAGATAAAGTGGGATCTTTTTGTCTTGGAGCATTTCTCAGCACTGAGACAAGTAGGAGTCATTGATTTGTATGTGATGTGATCCTGGGGATGGAGAACGTTCCCAGACCCAGCCTGGGTGAGGTCAAAGCCTTCAGGGCTCCAAAAAC
>JAQQSZ010019616.1:0-10328 GCA_028646595.1 Phalanger gymnotis
TCTGTCTGTCTCTCTGTCTCTGTTTCTCTCACTCTTTCTCCTTTCACAAAACCTTAATCCCAGTTAACTCTGAAGATCATAGACAGGACCACAATAAGTCCCTGCCCAAGCTACACTCTCCTGCCTGAAACTGAATCTCATTGGTAACTGTTTCTCTTTGGAACAGCAACTCTGAGGGTCTTTCCCTCCAAGTTTGATGTTTCTTTCCTCTTTTTCTAATTAAAGGGACTATCTTTTGACTCCCTTCTTAAAGAGGACTATTCACTGAATGGGCATTACCTCACTCTCAGTGAGTATACAAAAAGGCCTGAGCCTAAAAGGGTCTCCAACTGCAACCTGGTTCATATCCAGTGATCCTGATGAATATCAGGTCACCGGATCCAGATGCCTCTGGAGGAGAAAATGAGGCTGGTGACCTTGCACAGCCCTTTCTTACTCAAATAAAAGTCAACTGCAAGTCATGTCATCATTTCCCTGATGTCATGGTCTTCTTCGAATTATGATGGACAAATGCAAGAAGTGTAAGATAGATTTCTATACTCCATTGCCTGTATGTCTTATTTCCCAATTGCATCTAAAAACAGTTTTTAACATTTTTTAGAACTCTGAGCTTCAAATTTTCTCCATTCTTCTCTCCCCATGCCTATCCTTGAGAAGGCAAGTGATTCGATATGGGTTATATGTGTATCATTATGCAAAACACTTTCATAATAGTCAGGTTGTGAAAGATTAGTTATATTTCCCTCCATCCTATCCCACCCCACAGCTATTCAATTTTCTCCTTTGACCCTGTCCCTTTTGAAAAGTGTTTGCTTCTGACTACCCCCTCCACCGTTCTGTCCTCCCTTCCAGCATCACACCCCTCTTATCCCTTTCTTCCCAAATTTCCTGTAGGGTAAGATATCCAATTGAGTATGTCTATTATTCCTTCATTAAGCTAAATTCAATGAGAGCAAGGTTCACTCATTCCCTTTTGCTTCCTCTCCCTCTTCCCTTCCATTATAACAGCTTTCTTTGATTCTTTTATGTGACATAATTTACCCCATTCTATCTGTCCCTGTAACCAATTCTCAATATATTCCTCTCTCACCTCTTAATTTTATTGTTTACATATCATCTCTTCACATTAAACTCACCCTGTGCCCCCCCTATATATACATATATATACGTATGTATATATAGACATATAGACATGTATATGCATATACATATGTGTAAATGTGTATGTATGTATGTGTGTATGTATGTCTGTATGTTCCCTTCAACTACCCTAACACTGAGAAAGTTCTCATGAGTTACAAGATCACCTTTCCATGTAGGAATGTACAAACAGTTCAACTTGAATAAGTCCCTTATGATTTCTCTTTCCTGTTTACCTTTTCATGCTTCTCTTGATTCTTGGACTTACAAGTCAAATTTTCTATTCAGCTCTGGTCCTTTCATCAAGAATGCTTGAAAGATCATTTCTAGGCTCTGTTTTTTATCATGGTTTTCAGGTAGTCCAATATTTTTTTAAATTCTCTCTCCTGGATCTATTTTCCAGGTAATAATTTTTCAAATGGAATATTTCACATCATCCTCTATTTTTTTTCAGCATTTTCTTTTTCACTCTGTCATTTTGTGTGTTCTGTACCTGTTGCAGGTGTTTGGAGAGATTTGGGGAACAGCTCCAGCAAGTCCCTACTTTTGCTCCACTAATCTTAGTTCTTAGTTGAGTCATACTTGATTTTTATATTTTTGCTACATTCACTATTGATTTCTTTCTGTTTGGTTTTTCTTTCCATTCACCTTACTTTAGTTCTTGTGTATATTATTTTCTTTTCTCTGCTTACTTCATTCTTCCTTTACCACAATTTGTTTAGTTATTCCCTCATCTATGTGTATCCATTTTGTTTCCAATTCTTTGCTATCACAAAAAGTGCTGTTATAAATACGTTGTTGTCTGGAGACTTTTTTCTTATCATTGCTTTCCTTGGATCATAAATATAGTAATGGAATCTCTGTGCCAAAGGTAATGAAAATTTTTGTCATGTTAATTGTATAATTCCAAATTGCTTTCAAAATTATACCAATTAACAGATCTTCCAACAAAGCTGTTCCTGTACTCCCACAATACCTCTACCATGGGTTATTGCAATTTCTATCACCTTGTCTTTATATTTTGATTCTGATAGCAACTAATTGACACAGTGGATACAGTATAGGACTTGGAGTAAGAAAGACATGAGTTCAAATTCATACTAATTTTGTGACCATGGAAAAGCCATTTAACATCTAAATACCTCAGTTTCCTTATCTATAAAAGGAGGGGCATTTATCTGATGGCTTCTAAGTTCTAGTCCAGCTCTATAACTTTGATTATGCTAACATACAACTATTTGAGTATTTCTTGTGTGTATATGTTCATATACTCCTAGGAGTCTTTAATATTTCATATTTTTCTGTGGTATATGAAATAAAAACTGTCATATGCTGATATTAATATGGTATATTTTCTGTGTGGGAGCTAGGATTCTTGCTCCCAACATTTTTTTTTATAACCTGGAAACAAATACCAAAATACAAAAAAATGCCAAAATTTTGTTCAGAAAATTTCTCTGGAGTAAAGTTTCTGTGCTGGAGGAAAGAGCCAAAGAGAAAAGATCACCCCATTTGGGTCAGGCCTAATGAATGCTCCATGGGAGACCCAGCCCATGGGTTACGATGATAACATTTATCCTGAAAAGTAAAAGCAAGTTGAAGAGTTCTTTCTTTGGCAGAAAACTGTTGATTTTCTAATACATATTTATAAGAATACAATTAATAAAAATCTATTTGAAAAATAGAAGTATATGTGCAGTAATATAAAGAACTGCTTGCAATTGATTTTCTATCATGCTGGAAACCTCATTTGTAAGGATAAAAAGAGGGAAAAATAATGGAAGTCATATCAATTGGGTAGCAAACTGGATATTACTACACCAGAAGGAATGTATATGTTTGCTGTTGCTTTTCAGTTGTTTCAGGTGTGTCCAACTCTATTACCCCATTTGATGTTCTCTTGGTAACTATACTGGGAGTAGTTTTGCCATTTCCTTCTGTTCCTTTTACAGATAAAGAACAGGGTTAAGTGATTTGCCCAGGGTCACATGTTACATGTCTAAAAGCTGAATTCACTTCTGGAGCTATATGAAATAAGACCCTATTATAGACAGGAATAAATAGTTATACTTTAACCCTAAATAAATTTTACCTGAAACAAGGATAGGCTTCTCTTTAATCTCTAAAATGTTTCCTATTTTTTCCAACCTTTTTGGTTTATCCTGGCTGGCAATAGGTGGTATAGTAAAGTGCTGAACTTAGAGTAAGCATCATTGAGTTAAAATTCTATCTCTGACACATATTAGGGGTGTTTCCCAGGGAAGGTCACCTGGCCATCCTCAGCCTTAGAGTATCGTGTTTATGATTGTTAATAGTAGTACTAGCAACAGCAGTAAAAGTGCCACCTATTTGATGTCACCATATTTTTTTTTAAATAAGTACACTAAAGTGGTTATCGAAAGTAATTGAGGCTAATCCTGCATGTTCAGGAAAAGAATACACTCATGAAATAATGAACAAATAGCATGGGGTCCAAATCCTTGGATTTGTCCATGAGCTCTACCAGTTTTAGTTTTATCTGTTTTTAGTAGGAATATTTGAGCCTCTGTTTCATTTATTTTCATTTTTCACTTAATTTAGATGGGCAGTAAACAGTTCTGTGAGTTACTGAGCCTGACATCTAATTAACTCAGTCTTTACAAGTTTAATGAACAGGGATAAATTTCTTTCCTTTCTTTGGCACATTTTAATTAGGTGTAATTATGAACTGAGTGACCTGAAAAGATTGTTGTCCCGTGGAACAGCAGTAGATTTGTATAATTTATATAAGTGGGGACTGAATGTGTTTTTACGGGTTGACAAACCAAAATGTTATTTAAGCCATTATAGTAACTTGCATAAAATCCTTCTGTAAAGCTCAGGTAACCAAAACATTGAGAAGTAACATTTTTCCACACTTCAGGTATTTTTTTTAATTTTAATTTTTCTTTTTCCATCAAAGAGTTAGCATTTTTATTTTATAGCATTCCGTGGACTCAGAGTTATTTTCCTTCACTGACAGTTTTCAGATCCTGAAGAGACAGCAGCATTATACATTATTCTAACAGTCAAAGCACAGAATCATGGATTCAAAGAGTTGGGTGGTTAGATGAATATTTGATAGGCCTTTAGTTCATTTCTCCACCACTAACACATAAGAGGTATAATTGCTGAGAACCGAATTCAAATACACTAATAAGTTCCTAGTTCAGCACTCATTTCTGGAATTTATTGTTATTTTTTACAAAACAATCTAGTTTTCAATTTCCTCATCTCTAGGAATGTGGAATATCATATATGTAATAGCTGCCAAATTCGGGAGGGTTATTGTGAAGAAAATGCTCTGCAAATTTAAAGTAATAATAACAACAATAATAATGATCATAAAAATAGCAAATGTGCATATATATATACATATTCATATTCGTGTATATAGAAGAGGTCATATACTTGCATATGTGTAAAATTGTTTAGTCAGGGCCATAACTAATCTGTCTCAGGTATGTTGCTTTACTTTGTTCTTAAACTACTCAAAAAGGAAGAATACAACTCTCCTTCAGATTTTAGTATTTGCCTACATATGGTATTTTTAAAGTATACTTAAGCTTTACAGTATTCCTGGCCTCAAAACTATTTACTCTCTCACTAGGTAGGGTGAGGAAAAGGGGAAGGCACATGAGAGCTTCATAGTTAAGTTTAAGTCTTCAAGGTTCCCTCTTTATTCTGAAATACTTCTGTTGGATAATACAGGCATATAAATGGAGGAAAAAATATCCTAGTCCATAGCTACACAGTAATTGATGCCTTAATTGTTTTCTCTTATATTTTTTTATTTATAGCCATATATCTATCTTGCTATCTATATCCATGCAATGATGCTTTAGAGTGAATGATCAGTCTCACTTAAATCCACCCCACTTAAAGTAAGAAGATACTCTAAACTCTGGTGATGTCTTTATTAAGAGCACCTCTACTAAATCAGAGACACTAAGGCAGGAACTGAAAATCTCTAATCAATTTCAAATGTGTGAAATGCTTCGAGCTGTTGAATGAAATGAGAATATGCCACACCAAATGTATACTAGGATTAATTGAAGAGTCAATCATACCCTGAAGAGCTTGGATAATAAATAGCAAGGTAGGTCAAAATGAGAGATTCTAGAGGACTAGCCTAGTGATGAAATTTCAGCTAAATCCTAGAGAGGTAATCACTTGGAGTCATGAAGGAGAAAGGATTTTCTTTTTGTCTTTTGACTCCTTTGAACAGCAAACAAAGGTGATATCATGAACTTCAAAGCTCAGAAGAGTTGTTATTTCTCATCTTTGGCAGTGGCAGATTGTGAGTAGTACCAATATCTGTGTCAGGAGTGGAGCAATACACTTAAAACAAACTAGATGTTCCAAGGCTTCAAGATTCCACAAGAAGCTAAACACAAAGCCATACCAAAAGGAAGCTTCATGCGGACTCCATAAAGGAGAGAAAAGTATTTTTTAGTAACCAGGAAATATGAGTTACCCTTTGGCCATGTATGCTCCCTAGGACTGAGCCTACTTCCCCCTAGATCCTATAGGCATCATAGAAGAGGGTGTCCTGGGTGGGAGGGGGTGTTTTCTACCAAATGCTCAAATTAGTACATATTATTAAATACTCAGACCTAAAAGCTACATTGTTAAAACTATCTGTTAAACTAGTATCAAGTAACAGTCAATTTGTGGAATTTGTGGTTGCTGATGAAGAACAGTATTATAAATCTGCCTGATGTGAAAAGTAGTTGAGTTCTGGTCCTATAATTCCCAGTACGATGTATTGTGACAGTGATGTCCGAAACTTGTGAGACAGACAAACATAGACAAACTGAGATACTCAATGCTAAATGTTAGTATAAAAAAGAAATGCAAAAACACAGTCCCTGACCTCAAATATCTCATATTCTATGTAAAAGAAAACAAACCACAAACAACTAACTAGATACAAACAAGATATACAGTGCAAATAAGAGATAATCTCAAAAACGAAAGGGTTAAGTTTGGAGACAGAAAAGCTTAAGTACCTTGGGATTTAATCAGAATTTGAAAAGAAGCCAGAGAAGCTAGGAGGCAAACTTGAAGAGGGAAAAACTTATAAGAGTGGGCCTGGATTGGGGAAATTGAGCACTGTATGACAGGCATAACAGAGTCAGTATTGCTAGATTGAAACATCATAGGATACAGAGAAAAGTAAAGTATGAGAAAGTTACAAAATCATATTGTGAAAGGCTTTAAAAGCAAAACAAAGAATTGTGTATTTTATCATGGAAGTAATAGGAGCCACTAGATTTTATTGAGAGTGTTTGTGGGGAGAGGGGGAATTGTTATATTTGCACTTTTAGAAAAATCCTTTTAGCACCTAAGTAGAGGCTATTTTAGAGTAGAAAATAACTTGTGAAATTTCTACAACCAGAAGTCAACTGAAATTGTCCATGTGAGAAGTGATGAAAGCCTTGACTAGTGTGGTGGCTGTGTAATTGAAATGATGAATAGGAGAGATGCTGTGAAGATAGATATTATTCAATATAGCTCCAGGTTATGTGTGTGTGTGTGTATATATATATATATATATATATATACACACACACATATGTGTGTGTGTGTGTGTGTGTGTGTGTGTGTATGGAGGAATAACCCAGGCTTGTGAATCTGAGTGACTTGTACCAGAGGTGTCAAATACAAAACATCAGGTTCCATGTGGCCCTCCACAAGTCCAACCTGAGCTAGATCAAACTGTAATTGTGAAGTATTTAACAAAATAAATAAAATATAATCAAACATACACAACATTGCATTTTAAAACTAAATCTCATTTCTATTTGAGTTATATATTAGTAAGAGAGTAGTAATACTCACAATGATAAAGAGGAAGTTTGGAAAATGGACAGGCTTCATGGAAGGAGAAGATAAGTTCTTTTATTGAAATGTTGAGTTAGAGATTCCAACAGGAGATCCAATTTTTGTTGTCCAAAAGAGAGTTGATGATGTGAGAATAAAGCTTGAGTAAAAAGGTTGAGTAAGTAAATTTGTACATCTAAGAATAATCCTCATTAACTTGATAAATTAATCTATTGAAGCTGATGGGACCATCAAAAGAAATATTGTAGAGGGGAAAATAAAAAAAGAGTGAGAGCCCAAGATTTAGTTTTGAGAGAAACTCACTATTAGCTCATATGGCTTATGTGATGAAACATCATAGAAGAATGAAAGATGATCAAACAGGTACAATGACAAAAGGAGAGAACAGTGTAATTAAACCCTAAAGAGGAGAGACTCTCTAGAAATGAATGTTCCACTATGTCAAAGGCATAAGAAAACTCATTAAGGATGAGGAGTGAGAAAGCTTTTAGATTTGGCTATTAAGACATCACAGGTGATTAAAGGGAGTAGTTTCTGGGGAGCCAGGTGGCACTATGAGTAGAGCACCAGCCCTGGAGTCAGGAGGACCTGAGTTCAAATCTAGCCTTAGACACTTGACACACTTACTAGCTGTGTAACCTTGGTCAAGTCACTTACCCCAGTTGCCCTCCCTTCCCCCCTCAAAAAATAACAACATTACTTTCAATTGATTGATTAAGACAAAAATAAGATACAAAAAGTTTGGAAGAGAGAGAGAGGAAAAGAATGGACACAAAATGGTATATGAATGTGTCTAAGAGTTTATCCTAAAAGGGAAAGAGAACTAAAGGGTGATAGCTAGCTGGAAAGCCAGAATCAAAAGAAGGGTATTTAAGGATGGGAAAGATAAAGTATTGTGGTTTTTTTTGGTAGACTTTAACTGACTTATTTTATCTTATCATGAGAATGTTCCTTCTATTTTAGCATTTAACAAAATGTTAGAAATCTGAATAAGGAAATAAGACTAAATGCAAAAGCAAAGTCACCCCTATGTTTTGTTGTCAGGGGAGTTGAAGTGGTAGAATAAAGACAAGGACTCACCTGAACTGTCCCAAATTCCTCTCCAAATAATTTTAAAATAATGCCTCAAAATGAATTCTGGAGAGTCAGAACCAACAAAAGAAAAGAGTGAAACAATTTTTTCCTGCACCAACAAAATTAGAAGGTCAACAGAAAGTTCTGTCTCACTAGGATGAAATTGGAGTATAATCCAGAACACTCACAAGCTTGCGGGTGATTGAATTGGAAGTAGTAACTCCAGAGTCTCAGTCCACTGATTATAAGGGGGTTGGACAAATGGTCAGAGAGAGATTACAGGGGAAACTTTGCTGGCCTTGAGTGGAAGATTCTTTTGCATTGCATTACGGATATCTGAGGCCTGAGACACAGTCTTAGGGCAAAGAGGGGCACTACCATATTAGAAGAATAAGCCGAAAAAGAGTGGTGCTTCTGGTCACAGTTGTAGGGCAGAAAAGAATGCCTGTGATCATTCCACTGTAGAGTAAAGGCCAGGTGAACAGTGACAACATCTCTCTTTAGATCATACTGCCTTGAAAGAAGTGAAAACTTCCAGGTCCCAAAAATTAGCCATGACAGTACCACAAAAATCTGAAGCTTGGTACAGTGACGCTTCCACTCCAGAAGAAGAGTCTAATTTTAACATGAAGTTAAAAGTGAAGAAAATGGCAAGCAAAAGGCAGAGACAAACAAGAATTGGACCACAAGCAGAGCCAAGATGGCAGCTGGAAAGCAGGGACTCACTTAAGCTCTCCCCCAAATCCTTCCAAAAGTCTGTAAAAATGGCTCTGAACAAATTCTAAAGACGCAGAACCCAGGAAGTGACAGAACAGGTCTCCAGCCCAAGACGGCCTCAATGGTTGCTAGGAAGGGTCTATAAAATTGTGCTGGGAGTGGAGCACAACCCAGCTTGGGCCTCACAAGGACCAAACAGACTGGGAGTTGGGTGGAGCAGGACATAGGGTTATGAATCACTGCGCTATAGTAGTAACTAGACTTCTCAACCCAGAAAGGCCAAAGACCACAGAGCAGGTCAGTGGGAAAACTGCTCGATTGGGGTGAGATGTGGTCTAGACCTGGGGGCAGTGGAGGTGGCTGGGAGGGCCATGGCAGCAGCAGGAAGCTCCTGCACCTACTTCCAGAGCTCCAGAATTAGCTGCTCCCAGAATCCCTGACACACTTTGTGGGAGGAATCAAGTGGCTGACCAGAGCGGGAGGGCAGGAAGCACTTTGCTGGCACTGAGACAGGGTTCTCTTGTTTTGGCCTGCTTGCATCTGGGTCACAGTCCTGGTTGGTGGTTCTTGGGGAAGGAAGAGCACTGGTGTGGCAGAGCTTCTGGTGACAATGGAATAGAAGTAGTTCTCAAAATTGCAGCTCAGCCCTTAAAGCTTGGGACAAAGTACTCTCCACTCTACAAGCAGTCATAACATGATAAAAAGCTCAAGAGTCGAGTAGTTGGCCAGGAACATGAACAGGCAGCAAAAATAGACTCAGACTGTAGAATCTTTGTTTGGTGACAAAGAAGATAAAAGCATAAAGCCAAAAGAAGTGATCAAAGTCAAAGAGCCTACACGAAAAACCTACAAGAAGAATATAAATTGGTCTCAGGCCATGGAAGAGCTCAAAAACAATTTGGAAAAGCAAATAAAGGAAGTAGAGGAAAATTGGGAAGAGATATGAGAGTCATGCAAAAAAACCATGAAAAACAAGTCAATGACTTGATAACGGAGACCCGAAAATAATGAAGAAAAGAACACCTTAAAAAATAGACTAGCCAAAATGGCAAAAGAGTTCCAAAAAGGCAATGAGGAGAACAATGCCTTAAAAGGCAGAATTAGCCAAATGGAAAAGGAGGTCCAAAAGACAACTGAAAAAAACCACTCCCTTGAAAACTAGAATGGAATCAGTGGAAGATAGTGACTTTATAAGAAACCATGAAATTATAAAACAGAACCAAAAGAATAAAAAGAATGGAAGACAATGTGAAATATCTCATTCAAAAACCAGTGGCCTGGAGAACAGATGCAAGAAAGACAATTTAAAAATTATTGGACTACCTGAAAGGCATGATCAAAAAAAAAAGAACCTAGCCATCTTTCATGAAATTATCTAGGAAAACTGTCCTGATCTTCTAGAACCAGAGGGTAAAATAGAAATTGAAAGAATCCATCAATCACCTTTTGAAAAAGGTCCCAAAAAGAAAGCTCCCAGGAATATTGTTGCCAAATTCCAGAGCTCTCAGGTCAAGGAGAAAATACTGCAAGCA
>JAQQSZ010019617.1:0-10328 GCA_028646595.1 Phalanger gymnotis
CTAAGCCATGAAAGTCTCTAGACATTCCACTCTAGGATTCTATACCCCCATCTTTCACCATTATACCCATCCTCCTGTTTGAACTTCCTTTCCTTTCCGGGACTAAATAAAACCAATGTCTTCCATCTCTTGGAGGCTGAAGGGAACATTCAGACTGAGTTCCCACTACTTGTATAATGGACAGAGACCCCCCCATAAGTGGATTTGGAAGTTCAGGGCCAAGGAATCATTTTCACTGGCTCTATCCAAAGCCTAGCGTGGGTTAGAGACTGGGACACTGAATAGAAACTCAGGATATCGATTGTTATTTAGTGAAGATTTAATCTTTTGTAATGTTACTGTTTTATGGACTTAGCTTTCTTTATAGATGGTGCATATTTCCTCTTTTTTCAGATTCTTGATTGAAGTGATTTGCAGAACACAACTACTCTACCATCTTGTTTATCACATGATCCCTATTTTCATTTCCCAGAGAAGCTAACTAATATGCCCATGGTCACACAGCTAGTGATTGTCAGAGTTGTGATTTGTACCCTGATCCCCAAGACCCCAAGTCCAACTGTCTTCTCCATTATATCACACTGCTTCTTATAGCTGTACTTCCTCAGGATGAGTCAGAAGCCTTTCTCTAGTTAGAAACTTATTATTAGTGATTCAGCTTTCATAAGAGTCAAGTAGTGACCTCAGCTGTGGTTAGAGGAAAACTAAGAGTTGCTAAGCAACAGAGGAGCTGACAACAGTGAAATCTGATTTATTATATATAGATGTGGATCTGCATCCACATCTATATATAATCTCCTAAAAGAGAAGAAAAGGTTTCTGTTGGAAAATGGGAATTCATGTATGAAAGGATGACTAAGAAGAAAGGATGAAAAGTGAGTCTGGATACACACCTACCAGCTTGGCAAATCAATAACTATGGGAAATCTCAATTTTCCAAAAATCCACCTATAATGTCCACACTCCCACTCATTGTCTTTATTGTACCTGAACAGATCCTCATCTGAACATCAACAAGAGCCTTTAAAAAGCATTTTTGATAATGGTTTTGAAACTAAGTACCACATAGTGTTTAAAAGGTTTCTTTATATAGCTCCACGATTTTTAGAAAAACAATTGATTATACTTTCCTGCTCTCAGTTGAGAGATTGCGGACCATAGGTGTAGAATGCTGCATACACTGTCAGATACAGTCCACGGATAGCTTTATTTTGCTTGGCTTTTTCTTTTTTACATCTTATAAGAGAGCAGATGGTATTGGGAAAGGACAGAGTCTTAAAAGAATATATATATATACACACACATATGTATACATATGTGTGTATGTATATATACATACAGATGTGTATATACATGTGTGTATGTATGTGTATGTGTACTTTTACATATCATACATATATGTGTGTGTGTCTATATCTGTACATACAAATTGAAACAGGCTTTAAATGCTTTGAAGTGATTCCTGCTTTGGATATATACCGACCTAGATGACCTTTAACTGTCATAGATGTGATAGTCAGTGAGCAGATTTTACCCCATCTCAAATATTAAATCAAACAATTTCATTTGGCAAACCTTTCCATTTTAGAACTCACCTGTTAGAAGCTTTATACTTGTTTTTTCTTATATTTTATGTCTCTGAATTTCCCCTGTGGTGCTATTGTAGTTATTTCTCCTCACTAGTAAGCTTTCTCATTCAGTCTACAAGGTTTCTGACATAAGAACTCAGGGTCCTTCAGTAACTGACACCAGTGTAGCCCCCCCCCCAAAAAAAAAGTAGAGAAAGAAGGACCCAGGAAGTATTCTCCAATATAACAAATGGCCAACATAACTCAGAGGAGATTTGGGATTCAAATTCAGGTCCTCTGGCTTCAAATCCAAGGCTCTTTCCACCACATGTCTCATACATAGACCCTTACCCTGATGAAGCTTTTCTCAGTTCTTAGATGGCTACCAAATCTCCTTGAGCTCCTGAAAGAAGCCCTCCACAGTGCCCAACACTTCTGTCACCTGTGAGGTTGGGGGTAGCCCAACAGGCAGACTTGCTTCCATAGGTGAGACATGACAACAATACAAGCCTGGAAACAACTCACATTAATTTAGGAATCCAGGGAGATGGGGAAGAGTTTTAGGCAGTCTGTAACCCATCAGTGATCTAAGAAAGCAATGCCAACTGCTTCCTGAGTTTCAAATTTACTTCTGCCAACTTCAGACACAGCCAATCCCTCAGAGCTGTGAGCCAACTTCCTGACAACATTGCTCTGGAGCCCCCTTCTGGGGATCTTGCAGTACAACAAGCAGCTCTGAGCCAGTTGGCTGCCCCAACTGTGTTTGGCCAGGATTAAGCAATGCCAGTGATTAGATTCTCAGAGTGCTGGGGGCAAGAGGTTGAGATCTGACTTGGAATCCCAGGGAGCATGAAGAAAAAGTCGAGTCAAGTTAGGAATCTGAAGTTCATTGGAGCAAAGAAACCCAAGGGGTCAGGATGCCAGTTGTAGTCAGGCAGCTTCATTATGGGAGCCTTCAAGGGCCCAGATGGGACCCACTGGGATCCCACTTCCTCCTCCTCCCACTCAGTTAGAATGTGAGTTCCTTGAGAGCAAAGACCATCTTTTTCTATTTGTACCCCCAGCCTTGAGACAGCTATTGGCACGTGGCAAATGATTAATAAATGCTTTTACCCTGATGCATGTATGTGCATTCATTCGGTAGGCTCCCAACTGGTCTTCTTGTTTCCAGCTCCTCCCCACTCCAATCCAGCCTCCACACGGCTACCAAATCTATACATAAAAAGTACTGAGCTCATCACTTCCCTGCCCAAGAAGTTTCTGTAGCTGTCTGCTGTTGCCCCTAGGATAAAATCTGAACTCCTCTGTGTGTCACTGAGTGCCCCGAATAGCTTGGCTCCAACTTAGCTTTCCAAATTCACACTATCTCCTCTCACACATTATACACTCCCACCAGACCCATCGACTTACCATTCCACATACATAACACTCCCTCTCTCCTGCCTCCATGCCTTGGTCTGCCAAGCTTTGAAGACCCTCTCCTCCTAACCTGTACCTCATGGAGTCTCTATCTCTCTTCAAGGTTCAATCCAAGTGCTATCTCCTACTAAATGAAGCCCATCTTTATCTCTCCAGCTGTTAATGTCCTATCTTGAAATTATCTTGTTTATTTTGTCTATATTCTGTATGTATCTAGCTATTAACATGTTGTTCCTACCACTAGTCCCCAGTAGACTGTAAGCTCATTAAGTGTAATGGCTATCAGCCACTACAATGGCTGTTTGGTCAAAAAAAATGGCTGTTTTTTGTCTTTTATCCTGGAATAGTGCCTGGCACATAGTAAACACTCTTATATAATATTTTATTTTTCCAATTATATGTAAAAACAATTTTTGATATTCATTTTTAAAATTTGGAGTTGAAAATTTTCTCCCTCCCTCCATCCTCTTTCCTGAGAAGGCAAGCAATTTGACATAGACTATCTATGTGCAGGCATGCAAAACATAGTTCCATATTACCCATGCTGTGAAAGAAAGCATAGACCAAAAAAAAAAAAGAAAGTTTTAACAGTATGCCTCAAAAAAATGCTTCAATCTGCATTCAGACTCTATCAGTTGTTTCTCTAGAGATGAATAGCATTTTTCATCATAAGTCCTTCAGAATTATTTTGGATCTGGGGCTAGCTAAGTCATTCACAGTTGAACATCATACAATAGTGTACAATGTTACTGTGTGCAATGTTCTCCTGGCTCTGCACACCTTACTCTGCATCAGTTCACATAAGTCTTTCCAGGTTTTTCCAAAAACCCTCCTGTTCATCATTTCTTATTGGATAATAGTACTTCAACATAACACATACCATAGCTTGTTCAGCCATTCCCCAACTGATGGGCATCCCCTGAGTTTCCAATTGTTTGCCACCACAAAGGTGCTGCTATAAATATTTTTGTACATATAGGTCCTTCTCCTTTTTAAAAAAAATATCTTTGGGATACAGGCCTAGTAGTGGTATTGCTGAGTCAAAGGGTATGCATAGCTCCAAATTGCTTTCCAGAATGGTTGGATCAGCTCACAATTCCACCAACAGTGCATTAGTGTCCCAATTTTTCCACATCCCCTCCAACATTTGTTAGTTTCCTTTTCTGTCATATTAGCCCATCTGATAGGTGTGAGATAGCACCTCACAGTTGTTTTGATTTGTCTTTCTCTAATCAATAATGATTTAGAGCATTTTCCCCCATGACTATAGATAACTTCAATTTCTTCTTTAGAAAACTGCCTGTTCATATCCTTTGACCATTTGTAAACAATTTCTAAAGGCATGCTGCATTTGGATTTAACAGCGAGATTCTAAGATTTCATGAAGGAGTATGATTAGAAGAAAAAGCAGGGTGGGCAGAGAAGAGGATAACTCAGGATTTTGCTTCAGTCATTTGTTCTGATATCACATGGGCAAAAAGAAGGGTGCTTTCTTGAAGGCATCTTCATCACCAATCACAGAAATGGGCACTGGAAGGGACTTTAGAGTCTATCTAGCCCAATGCTTTCATTTTACAGATAAGGAAACTGAGGCCCAGAGGAGGAGAAGTGACTTGCCCAAGGTCATACATGCAGACAAGATTTGAAGGGAGATCCTTGGTTCTTGTGCCTTTCCCATTATACCACACTGTTCTCCTTCTTCAGGCAGTGAAGACTCTACCCTAGAAAATGTGTCCCAGTGAAAAGAAACAGTAGCTCATCAGCTCCCATCACAATAACCCCCTAATGACTCAGGAAAGAATAAAGTGAATACAATAAAGTGAATACAAAATCAATTGCCTCTGGGTCAATTATCAGTCATCATTTCAGGCCCCCTTCCAATTCATGGGATGTTTAATCATCCACCCTCCATTAACAGCCACTTGCTGAACACAGGGAAACCATTCTCCCATTGAGCCAATCATGTGGCATGTTTATTTACAGAGTGCACACCACTGGCCCCCCAAAGGCCCCACAGAGCTGTCAGCCTCGTTAGCTAACTCCTCTGACTCATCAGAGCCAAAAGGGCTAGCTAGGACATATCACCGTACCAGGTTAAAGAAGGCGAGTCCAAAACAAACCTTCAAAACCTCCAGAGGGACCTGTCTCCAGGTGCCAGAAGCATAGATCCATTACTCAGCCTTGGAAAAAACCCGGGTTTCCTAGCCCTGGCAACCCTCTTCAAAATCAGAGTCCAAGACTCTTGCTGGATGTCTTTAAAGGTCTTTGGGAAGATTGGGGGCAGGGCACCTCCACTCCTTCAGGAATGATTTGAATTTTTCCTTTCAATGCCTTTTTAACTTTTGGAAACTTTAGCTTGACTGACACATGACTCCAAGTACAAAAAAAATTAACTGATTTAGTCTTTTCTAAATTATGGGACCTGGCCAATGCGAGGGCCATCCTCAGAGCCTCCATGTGCTCTGCCTGCTGCCAGCTCATGGGAAAGAGCCTGGGGAGCTCGCTTTCAGAAAGATGTGATGATATGTGATGGAAAGTGAGAGAATTGAGGAAATTAGGATTGCAAGTGGTTACTTGTGGTAAGTGAGTGAAACACACTGATTCCATCTTGTGACTCAATTCTGGAGCTAGCTTAGTTTCTATTCAATTATGGGTCTAGTTCAAATCCTGTCCTGTGAGAAAACTTTATTTAATTGTGGGCACTGGGGAAAAACCTTATAGTACTATTTGAACCTAGCCCTGTGTGACTGGGAAGCCGGACCACCTCTCTCTGCTGCTTAGAGACCCTTAACTAAAGACCTAGGTTATGCTGGCCAGACCAAAGATTGATGCAAGGAGTTTTCTCACAATTATACACCTCAAGCAACCCACATGTCTTCTCTGAAAACTGGTTCCATACTGATTAATTAGTTATCATTTCCATGTTCCTTTGATTGTTTACAGACACTGGGGGAAGGGGAATGGGACACTTCTTTTTCTGAATTCAGGGAATTGCACCTGTTTGCTCTCCCCTTCCCAACTTGGAGGGAACCATCTCCACTCATCCTCATCTATATCTGGCCATTGGACCCAGATGGCTCCAGAGGAGAAAGTGAGGCTGGTGACCTTACACAGTCCTGCCTCACTTAAATCTAATTCACTTGCAAGCCATGGCACCACCTCTCTCATTTTGTGGTCTTCTTCGAGAATGATGGACAGACAACAACTTGGAAAGTCCCTAATCTTTCCTCCAAGTAGAAATCTGATGAACTAATGTTGCACTGTTTCCCTTTAATTAATTGGCCTTATTTAATTGATTGTTTTTAATGTACAAAGTCTATCTCCTTCTGCATTCAGGGTCTAGCTCTAAGCTGAGGAAGGGACCTAGTCCCAATTTGTTAGGCAATTGGCATCCATTGCTTAATAAACTGATAGGTTCAGAAGATCGAACCTTTGTTTCCTCAGTCATTTCATCTTTAACCTGCCACAAAAGGCTCTTCTCTCAGATTTGGAGTGTGCACAAGGATCCTGATTGTTTCCAGTCTCCTTGCCACATGAAGGAGAGCAGTCTTTGAATTGGTGGTTCACCCAAAAGGCTCTAACAAGCCATGATGTTTTCTCTTTCCTGGCTGCCTGGAATGTTCCAGCAAACAGTAAGCCTTTCAGTGGGGAGGGTGGCTTCCTACCACATGGCCCACAAGTGTTCAGTCTTGCTGTTACTTCTCACTCCACTGTGTCAATTCATTTGCTTCTAGGTGAAGGAGATTGGGGGTGACTACTACAACCTTGGTGAGCTTGGAGAGGCCAGGAAGAGCAAATGGCAGAAATCTGGTGGCTGGAGTCTTGCCAAAATTTGCCAGAGGCTTAGCACAGGTGAGGAAGCAGCAGAGGTCCTGAAAAGTGACCCTTCTCGACTTTCCTCTACCCACTGGGAGCTGAAACAGAGAAACATCCAGTAGCTGCGCTGCATTTGGAAATGAACTTCATCAGACAAATATTCTGTATGAATTGTCTTAAGTTCGAGCCCATCCTCCCTATTGGCTGAGGTGGTACAGGGCAGGGTATTGTTTGTACTTTTGTACTCACCATATCTTCTCAGTAAATCTCATATTGTACAAGCTAATTGACATTAATTGGCTAAATGATGCTAATAACTGGAGGGTTTTGATGATTTAAGGGCGATAATATCACTGACAACTGATGCTGGGGGAAACATACTAAAATAGGGGCTTGATATGATAGCTTTAGACAATCATGCCCAACCCCCTTAGAGGTACCCCTAGAACTCTGAGGGGGTAGATGCAGCTGTGCTCTTCAGTGAGAGTGTGAAAAGGCAACACTTTCATACTTTAATGGATTTGTGATGTCACTGATGGAAGTACTCCCTCCAACAGTACTCATAGCGGTCCATGTTCTACAGCTCTTGTCTACATCTTCCCATAAATCTCCTATAAAGGGTCCAGCCAATACTCTGGGGGCTTTCTTTATATCTCTGAACAGCATGCATACTATTTGTTATTTGTCTCTTGCCCTCACCCCAGGCCTGTCCATCTTTTGGCGGGGGAGGTCCATACATTTTTCTGATGACATCCTTTACCTACACTGATTGCCTTCTCCAATTCCTTGTTTGTAATGTGTTTGCTACTTACTTACACCCACTATGCCCGTCTGTGCTGCCCTTTGGCCAACCCTCTGTTTCATGGCATTGAAGAGAGTAGTGTTCCATGGCTCAGAACTACACCACATCATCAGAAAAATATGGGGATGAAAAAAATGAGTGTTTCAGAGAGAACCTTGGGGTCATGAAAAGAACTATATCAATTCCTAATGTCAAGAAATTGAAAATATGGACACTAAGGCTATAGACTTATACCTTTAGTGTCCTGTACTGGCCTTCCACTGGAACAAGACCTCATGCCACTGAATTAGAGACCCAAGAAAAACCTAGAACAGACCATCCCCTCCCAATCATACATGCCACCATGATCTGCCCCAGACCAGCTTGTGACCAAGGGCAGGTCACTTAACTCCTCTGTAAAACGAGGGGAAGGGGTGGACTCAATGATCTCCAAAGTCCTTTCTTGTTTTAGATCTATGATTCTATGACCCTGAGTGAGTCACTCACATATGTGGGCCTCAGTTGCCTCATCCTTAAAATGAAGAAGTTGCATTCAACGACCTTTAAGGTCTCTTAAAGCTGTAAATCTACTGTGAAAGATTGTGATCCCAGAACTCCTGGTCTATCCTGAGAGCACAATGTCTACCCCGTTACAGTGGAATAAGAACAGCTTCTAGATTGAGAGGACCTAGGTTCAAATCTTGCCTCTGACACTAGCAAGATTACAGGATTGTAACAAGATTGTAATCTTGGACAAGATGCTTAAATTCTGTGGGCCTCGGTTTCCTCATCTGTAGAATGAGGAAGGTGGAAAAGATGGCATTTGTGTGGATTTCCAATCCTGTTGTAAGTCTACGATGCTATGATCTGTCAAAAAGGCGCTTCCTAGCAGCTGTGGTACCAGCAGGCCAAGGGTTATTTTAAACCAAGAAAATTTCCTTAGCAACACAGGCCCCATTTGTAGATGCATCTACAAGGTTGAAAATAAAGCTAGCAGGTGCACTGAAGCCTCTAAGGCTTCAGTTCAATGGGCCAGAACTGGAAAGTCAGCACTCTCTGTTCCTGGATGACTGTAGCAGCCAGCAGCCGACAAACAGCCTGATTTCAGCCTCTGTGAATCCTCCCATATGCCACCACTGGTCAGACTTGTCTGGCTCTTTTCCACGGAAGCCTGACTTTCTGGACAAGAAGAGCTGGTTACACTGCTGAAAATCAGAAATCTATTCTGATGGAAGCATTCTTCTCAGCCGAAGAATGAGTGGATAAAGCTTGGGGCCTGGAGTCAGGAAGACCTGTGCTCAAGTCTAGCTTCAGACACTTACCAGCTGTGTGACTCTGGGCAAGCTATTTAACCTCTGTGTGCCTCAGTTTCCCCAACTCTAAAATGGGAATCGTAATAACAAGTACCTCCCAGGGCTGTTGTGAAGAAAATGACATGATGTTTATAAAGTGCTTCTTAGTACAGCGCCCGGCATTTAGTAGGCAATTAACAAATACTTATCCTCTTCCCTTCTGGAAGGAGAACAAAGCTCGTGGGACCAGGGATAACTGGCAAAAAGAAGAGTTCCAAGGCTTGAGGGCAATGGTCCTCTCACATACCTGAGCTTCCCTTCTTTAAAACCACTGTTTGTCACCAGTTCAGAGCCCTCCCTATACACTGACTTTTGTGGATCTCATTCCTTTATCTCAAGAAGGCTCTTTAGAAGAAAGCTAATACAAGATGAAGAGAAGCTTCCTGGGGTGAGGGGGGCCTTCTAATGGGCTTGCAGACCTTGGAGATCCTATAGGCAAGGAGACATCAGAAGATGAAGAGATTCCAGATCTAGAGCTGGGGACCTCAGCTGCCAAGTAGTCCAGCACTCTTGATGAATCACCCAGAAAGTCACCCAGAAAGATTAAACAACTCACCCAAGGTCATACAGCTAGACAGAGAGACAGAGACAGAAAGACATGTAGAGAAAGAACACAACAAAGACTTTTTTAAGCACTTAATAACCAGGCACAGGGGTAAGTAATACAGATGAAAATATAAGCAAGTAAGATAGTACCTTAAAAAGTACTTACATACAAAGTACTTACATACATCAAAGAACTTATATTCTTTTTTTAATTAAGATTTTTTTATTTTTAGTTTACAACACTCAGTTCCCCACATGATTTTGAGGTCCAGATTTTCTTCCCCTTCTCTTCCCTCCCCAAGATGGCATGGAATCCAAAATGTCTTCTATATATAACTTCACATTAAACTTATTTACACAATAGTCAAGTTGTAAAGAAGAATTACGACCAATGGAATGAATCAGGAGAAAGAAGAAACAAAAACAAATAAAAACAAAAACAAAAGAGAAAATAAGACAAAAGAAAAAAAAGGAGAGCAAATAGTTTGCCTCAATCTGCATTTAGACTTCATAGTTCTTTCTCTGCATGTAGATAGCTCTCTCCATCATGAGTCCTTTGGGGTTGTCTTTAAATCTTATATTGCTTAGGAGAGCCAAGTCTATCAAGGTTAGTCATCACAGAATCAAAGTATCTGGTTGTGTATAATGTTCTCCTGGTTCTGCTCCGCTCACTCAGCACTATACCATGTAGGTTTTTCCAAGTTATTATGAAGTCTCTATCTTCCTCATTTCTTATAGCACAATAGTATTCCATTACATTCATATACCACAACTTGTTCAGCCATTGCCCAATTGATGGGCTTTCCTTTGATTTCCAATTCTTTGCTACCACAAAAAGAGCTGTTA
>JAQQSZ010019618.1:0-10328 GCA_028646595.1 Phalanger gymnotis
ATAGAAGTTAAAAAATGACTCAAGTTTCAAGCTGAAGTGGGTGAATGGTTAGTTTTGCTATTAACATCTATGATCATTATCTCACTCCTGTGTGCTTTCTTATAGTAAACAGGGTCTCACTACTTCACAAAGCATAGTATTCCTCTGTTAGATAGGGATATTTATCAGATAGTTCTCTCTGCTCTCTATCTAAATTGTGTATGTCCTTAACATGGGTAGAAAATTTCTTATGGCAATTTGTTGTGGCACAAGTAGAATGCTGTATTTTTTATGGATTAACCTTCTAATCATTTCCTCTACTTTCCCAAAAATGAATTTTTCTACCAGGAAAGTCAAGCATTTATTAGTCATTCTTCTTGGAACTAAAACCGAACATAAAATAGGAAGGGCATAAGTGGGAGATACGGAGTCTCTGGAACAAAATTAACAAAAAAGATGACTCCATTTTACATATACTTAATTTGTTTGAAATCCATGTGGAAATGTTCAGTAGGAAGGAGAAATATATGTGTGTCTCTGTGTGTGTGCATGTGTGTGTACACATATATAGAAAGTGTATGTGAGTATATATGGATGTATGCAAGAATGTGTATTCTATTTTGTATATCTGTCCCCTAAGAGGATTCTAGTGGCATTTTTAAAGTCGCCCATGTGAATGGATAAAGTTGAATTTTGAGTCCTGCATGGAAAGCCTGTAATTTAATGCCTATATAACCAGAATATATAATTATCCTGGTTCTTCTAGCCTCAGTTTTCTCAATTGTAAAATGGAAATGATATTGCTTGCTGTCCTGAGCTCATGGCTTTCTCACCAGTTTCAGTCCTTACTCAGGAATTAGGAAATATGGAGAGTATTGAAAACTTTCAATGACTCTACTTAGGAGGTTTATTTGTTGATTGAGAAATGCATAGCACTCCAAGCAATGTCAAGGACAGAAGCTAGATCACTATATGTCTATTCTTTGGCAAATATTCTTTACTGAATGTACTGGACTCGTAAGGGATTTCATTTTATAAAACTTTCAATTTCTATTACTGACACTGAATATCATAAGGGACAGAGAATTATTATTATTATTATTATATCCAGACATGGACTGACTTCATCATAGATATTTCCTACCTTCTCTATATTTTTTGCTGTTTTTGTTATTCAGTTGTTTCGAGCATGTCCAAATCTTAATGACCCCTCTTTTGTGGAAAAAATTTCTTGGTAAAGATACTGGAGTGGTTTGCCATTGCCTCCTCTAGCTCACTTTATAGATGAGAAAACTGAGGCAAGCAGGGTTAATTGCCTTGACCAGGGTCACATAGCTAGTAAGTGCTTGAGGCTAGATTTGAACTCAGGCTTTCTTGACTTCAGGCCTGGCACTGTATCCATTGTGCCAGCTAGCTGCACTTCTCTATCATACTTCCCATCTACTTAAAAATAATGATGAAACTGATAAATTGATATAATTAATAATGTTTTATATTAAAATCCCTTGGATTCTACAAATAATAATATTCTCATATTATAACATTTATTAACCATATTAATGGAGGATGGAGTTTTTGCCAACCTATGAACATTTGGATTTTATGTTCTCAATGATCTATTCTTCTAGAATTGTTTCTTTTGGATGCATTAGGGAGAATGAAATCAAAGACACAAGGATAACGGCAAGTTCTCAAAACCCTTAGACAAGTTGTATCAACAATCTGGCTAGCAGCTGCTGTGGGGGAGTAAAACCAATAATGACCAGCTCACAGAACGTTGCAAGCCCATGTCCTTTTTATCTACTAAGAAAAGCAACATTAAGGGGTTAACAGTCTTACTTTAATCCAGCATACAAATATCATTTACTTAGTTCAGGGGAAAAAAAACAGCACCCTGAATTACAGACTAAATACAATTCGTAGTTATCAACATGTGAGTGTACATCCAGGGAGCTTGCAATGGCTGGCCTAGAGTCACGCACCACTCCTGCTGTGGCTCTGAGCTCCAAGCTAGAATGCTAACCTCTGCACTTATATATCCTGTTCAGGGCCTGACCTCACTCAGGCTGGGCGTGGAGAAGTTCCCCACACCCAATACAAATCAATGGCTCCCTATTTTCTCAGTGTTGAGAAATACAAAAACATCCCACTTTATCTGCCCCATTTAAACAAAGGCCAGAATCATTAAAGGTCAACAGCAAAAAGTCCCACCTTAATTACTATTACAGAAGCTGAGATTAAGAATTTTAAGAGCATCTGAAGATTGATATCTCAATCTGAAACCTCTGAGCCATATTCATATTTAACCTGAATTCTCAGCTGTTAGCTCCTTTTAAGTTTTTTAGAAGCTCAGCCTCACTACTCGTAATGTAAAAACCCCAAAAGGCTTAGTAGTGACACTTTCAGAAATTATAGCTTCCCTTCAGCCATTGTAAGTGGAACAGTATGCCATAGTAAACTTAACTTGTTTCAGGCACAGCTTAGACAAGAGAATATATCAAACAATAAATTGTTGGATGCCAGAGCTAGAATAGGCCCCACATCATTTAAACACCTTCACTGAAAAGATGAGGCCACTGAGTCACAGAGAGGAGAAATAATTTGCGCAAAATTACGCAAATTAGTGAAAGAGCTCAGATTAGAATCTAGACATCCTGATTTCCCAGTTCTGTGTTCTTGTAACTCTACTATGGTGAATGGTTCTCTTGAAATGTAGCATGACATTGAAAAAATGTATTGGGATTTATAACTTCAAATGAATCATTTTTGTAAGTCCAATGGCCCTTCCTTAAATTTTATTTGAATATGAAATCTCAAAGGGCCTGTTCAGGATGATAAGATATTAATCTGTGCCTTGTGAGCCCTTCTTGTTATTTTGCATTGTATTCACAACTGAACACATGTCAAAAGAATACTGATTTAATATAGTGAAGGATCACTTTCAAGAATACTTTGTCTTCCCACATTATTTTTCAAATATCCCCATCCAAATGTTTTGATTCAATTCAGAGTTATTTAGCACTAAGTGTGCACTTGACAAATGAGGCACTAGAATCCAATGACCTTTGATAAATTTCAATAGAAATTTTGTATAGTTACGAAAAAGTAAGCTTTCAAACTTTTTAAGCTTCACTCATCAACAGCATATAGATAAATGTTATTTCCCAGGTTTCTTGATGCAAAAACATAAATGAAATTATTGCAGTTGCAAAGGCGGCATCATAGAATAATTGAAAAGTTTCTATTTGGGGAGTAGGAGACCTGTATCCTGATGACAATTCTGTGACCTTAGGGAAGTCATTTCACTTCTATCTTTATCTGAAAATGAGAAGTTTTAAGTAGATAAATTTTAATGTCTCTATTACTTCTATGATTCTGTAGCTCTTAGAACATAGCTGAAGTGTTTGCAGTTGTTTTGAACACATTCACTGTCAATGGAACAGTTTCAGTGAATAGTTACATAAGTGTCAGATGTCTGTTAATTCGACATTTATTCATGGTAATATTCAAATTGCCAAGCATCACTTTATGTTCTCTCATCCTAATTGGTCTATTTATTTTTATAGAAAAACTACATGCACTCTAAAATACGTAAATTTACCCAACTCCTTCAAATGTCTCCAGAAAAAGAATGAACAAGTAGTAAACAAAGTAAGAGTGTTTCAAACACCCACAGAGAATGACTTTTTTCAAGCTGAACTGAAATTTGCACTTTGCTTCTGTTAAGTGGAAAGCAATGGTTTACTTTGATTCCTATGGCTTTTTGTTAATAGGGCAACTCAAGTTATAGAATTTCAAAGTCACTTGGGTCTAATGTAATAGGATAATATTTTTAAATAAAAAGAGAACAGTAAACAAATAATTCCGGGTATCTGTATACTACGAGTATATTTTGAGTATTTTTTAAAAGTCACACATATGAAAGAGATGAATTTTCAAGAAAATCCAGATGATAGAGAAAATACAGGTTGCAGCTAACATTATAGTTCATAGCACCAGAATTATCTTAAAAATAATTTAATTCAATGTCTTTATCCTACAGATGAAGAAACTAAGGTTCAGAGAGAATAAATGAGTTGCGAAAGGTAAAGAGATAGTAAATAGTAGAAACAGGTTGGGATTAATCCAGGACTTCTGACTGAAAATCCATTGTTTCTTTCACTGTACTAGTATGCTTATCTCCATTGGTTATTAAATCATTAAGAATGTTAATAACAGAAATTTATTTCAAAGTTATATGGTTTGTGACTCAATACTTACCATTAAAATTGTTTCCAAATAAACGTTAATTTGTCCTAAAATAAGAGGAACTACAATGGATACCTTAAGTTTCCATGGTTTATTTTTAAAGTATTATACTCAGTTATTTCAGAGAATATTTAAAAATAACTGAATACACCATGTAAACCTATTTACAAACATGGATTGTGTTTGCAACTTTCAAATCTAGTTGTGAGGTTGTCAAACTTTCAAACTTTAATAACAAAGAATGTGTGTGCATGTGTGTGTGTGTGACACCTCCTGCAATCATTCCAGTAATGAATAATACTTTTTTCTCACAGCTGATAATGGATTTCCATTCCCCTAACAATAAAACAATTTATTTTTCTTATAAGATATGAAATTGATGATTTGTTGTACAGTCATGTAATGAATCAACTATGAAATCAGAGAAAGATCTCCAGTGGGCTAGGTAGATTCTCCTCAGACAACTGATAAAACGACATGGACCTGAATTGCACAGGATGAGAAGGCAACACATTTTTCCTAGAGGGCCTACAATGAAAGCTAATAAAGCGTAAAAGAGCAGGAGGTCTTCATAAAATACTGTATATCTTAGCAATAATATGAGTAAGTATGGACAGCTAGGTGGTACAGTGAACAGAGCACTGGCCCTGTTATCAGGAGGACATGAGTTCAAGTCTGACCTCAAATACTTGACACTAGCTATGTGACCTTTGGCAAGTCACTTAACCCCAATTGCCTTGCCTTCCCCCATCCAAAAAAATAACATGAGTAAGTGCACTAAGGTCACCACCATCCTTTAAAATACTCTTCAATGAAGATAATCCTGCATTTTGGGATCGACCAAAAAGAAAATGTTTTCTAGTCTTGACAATCCAGCATGAGACTTCGTTAATGATTCATCTAGAGAAAATAATACATGTACACATGCTCCAACCCATGCTACAGATACTAAGTTATTTCATTCAATTCAGTTTTGCGCAACTTAATAAACATTTATTAAGTCCTTACTATATGCCAGGCCATAGGCAAGGTACTGGAGACACAAACACAAAAATGTAACAATTGCCCTTAAAAGCTTATTTTCCTTGGAAAATCTCAATAGCTATTAATCATTTTCAAGAAAATCAAGAGAAAACAAAAGTTGCAATTAACACTATGGCTTATAGAGTCAAAAATTATCTTTAAAAATAAATTAATTCAATGTTCTCATGTGACAGATGAGGAAACTAAGGCTATCTCTATAAACATGTTTATATGAGTATTTAAACTGGCTATCATTTGAGAGAAGTAAAGAACTCACTTCTTGGTATGTTGTAATCCAGACAAGTAGGAAAAAAATTGATAACACTTTACCCTAGGTAACTATAGTTATAATTTGCATTAACACTTTATTCTGGCCTTTGATGATCTTCATACTATGGGTATACATACCTAAAATCATGACAACTTTCATCCGTTTATAAGCCATCATTTGAATCTTAGATCTCAAAAGAGGTTTAGACTTTTTAAAAAGATATTTCATGAAAACATTCTATATTTTTCCTATACTAAGGCTAGGTAGAAAGGTCACTGATGGAATTTGGTTATGATAGCTGCTAGTACCAATTACTACAGAAAAAATGACGTTTAATCAACATCAGGGCTATTGCAGAGAGGCAACATTATATTTTAATTCAACTTTATTAATATCTTCTCTGATGATAACATAGGGTTATTTGTTCATCCTTTATGGCTAACTAACTTTGCAATTTCTATGGTATGCATATAAAATTCCTTTTTCAAAGTCACTTTGTTAAAAATTACTTAGCAATGTATAGTGCATGCTTCAATGTGTTTTATCTAAATGGCATCTCCTCTGAGTTCTTCCAATAGATTGGGGAAAAATACATGGATATTGAAAAATAGGTCACATTGACGGAAAAAAAAAATGACTCACTCCCTAATTCTTTTCTAAAAGTAAATTAAATTTAATTAATTCAATTTTAATCATTATTTTAACATCTTTTTTCTAAGATACCTTTTAATAAGTAAAAGAATATCAGCTGATTTATATTTCTCTTTTCCATGTTCATTCCCTGATTGAGAACCATCATCAGTGCAGACAAGGAAAGAAGAGATAAGGAAACAAAGTAATAATAATAACTTATAAACTAAAACAACAGAAGTAAAAGCATCTAAAATGTATAACCCACATAAGATGTATAAAATGTAAATATAAGGAATTATCACTATCAATGCAATGATAAACATTATTGTTGCCAACCAGTGCACAAATGATAAAACTTCGATTCAAGAAGGCCTGGGTTCAAATCTTACCCCACATTTGAGGCTGAGTAAACAAATGATTTAACCTCTTGGAGTCTTATATTCCTCATTAGTAACATAGGGACTATGCAGAGTCTCTAATTCACAGGGTTGTTATTAGGCTTAAAGGTATTCTACAAAGTTTTAAGAATTGTTAGCTATTGTAATTATCATTTTTCTGTAATTACATAGGTTATGCATAACCCAGCTAATGCCATGAGCCCAATGGACAATAATAATGAAGCTTACAACCTATTGTAAATGTAAACTTCAAGAGTTGTTGTATACATAATAAAATGTTGTTGTTGGTGCTGGTGGTGGTGGTGGTGACGTTAATTCCAATAGCTCAAAGCCAACTTACCAGAAAAATGAAATGATTATACATCACAGTGCTTATTTTACCCACATTAATGTGAATATAATTGAACTTTGATGATTAAAAACCTTATGGTACATCAGATTATGGGGTTATAAGCATAGACTTTCAAGGCATACATTAGACTGAGAATGAATTCACTCCAGGGAAAGTTGGGCAACTGACTCAAAACTTCAATGGACTTGAGATCTACTTCTGTGACTATTGCTTTTGCTGATGTAGACACTGGCCTTGGAAACCTCAGTTACTTATATGTAGTTTTTTCAAAATTTAAATTTACGTCATTGGTTGTTTTATCGACATTTGACCTTTAAAATGACCTTTAAACCCTAACGTAATTTTTTGGTTAACTGAGCATTCAGGTTAATCAGTGTTAACATAGGTCATTTATGGTTGAACTACTCCTTAACAACTACAGAGAAATTGCAGGCTTTGGTTCCCTTTTATCAATTTATTGCTAATCACATTATTATAGCTCATAGCTATTTAAAAGGCCTCCTAAGTGCTTACCGTAAAAGGAGATCATTTTTATTAATTTTCTTTAGTTTTTGAAGCTAATGTGTTATTGCTACTATAAGCAATTTCTATACAACTGACATCCACATCACTTGAATTCTTTGGAGGAAAAGAATACTTAATCTTTTAACTTTTAATTAACAATTTCATGTACTGACTTCCAGTATAACACCATATTAATTTATACAGACTTGAATTTACTTACATGTCTAACAACAATATTTTTATAGTTTTATAAATTTTTCATGTTACCACTATTTATTAAAATATTATTTTTCCCAGTGTTTGTTTTTGCTGAAGTTCAAGTCTTGTCATGTTGGTAATATGTTAAGGAAGATATCCTTTTACATAGACAATAACAATTATTGATTTCTTAGAAGAATAATTTGTGATAACTTAAAATTTAAAAGTTTAGCTTTCACAGTAATATTACTAAATCAGTCAATCATCAAGAATTTGTCAAGTATCTAAATTATGCTAGGCTGGGTGCTAGGATCTAAGGATATGAATAGAGAAGTCAGAATTTCCCTGCCCTAAAGGAGCTTCCATTGAAATGTCAAACACATCGTGTTCACAGATAAGTAAACGTGGGCTTCCTATAAAAATAATTTTTAAAAAGACATAGCGATTGGGGTGGAATAACAAGTAGAAGAATGAGAAATATTAAAGAAAATGATACAAGCTAAGCCTTAAAAAGAGCTCTGAGTATCCTCAGATGATGGTAATGGTGGGATGGGGGAATGACTCAGTTTGAAGAACTAGGTATGGCTTCTAGGCTACCAACCTAGATGTCTAAAGAAATAATAGTACCTTCAACAGAAATAGAGAAATTGAGAAGAGAGAAGGATTTACTGGAAATGATAATGAGTTTAGTTTGATACATATTGAGTTTGAGATGCCTATGGAAGGTCCAGGTGGAGATATTTAACAGGCAGTTGGAGATAAAGGACAGAAGCTCAGCAGAGGGATGAAGGAAAGACAGGTGTACTTTGGAGTAATCTACACAGAAATGGTAGATAAAGATATGCTTGCTAACGAGATGAAATTAAAATAAGACTGAAAGAGATAGAGAGACATACAGAAAGATTGAGGAATATAGAGAGTGTGAAATGGATAATGAGAAAAGAAGACTCAGGAAATAACCCTGGCCTCCATGCACCCTAAGAATAGGAGAAAGACTATGGAACACAATGAGAGAAGGATAGGTTAAGTCTTCTCCATTATATCTATATAAATAAACTATAATGACAGATAACATCTAGTCCAAAACTAAGATAGATTTTAATCTTTATTCTTAAAAGTAATTTTAAATGGAAGATTTTTCCTCCTGTACTCAGGTATAAAAGAAAGAAATTAAGTACTTTTAAACAGGACAAATATATCTCACTAAATTTTGCTATATTTCCCCTAATTTTCCCTCAGCTATTTTTTAAAAGAGTCCAAATGTCTGCTTTAAAAGCCTTTTAAAAAACTGAGTAGCAGTGGTAGACCAAGCTTATTCATGCAAGTGCAAAAGCTAAAACGTATAAAAGCATATCAATTGTTTTCAAGTATTTGCTGAGGCAAGCAGAGCAGAGGTTTCTCCATCCACTGCCTGCCACAGCGAACCCTTCATCAATGAGGTGATGCAACTTTTTATTTAAATGTCACAAGGAAGCATTGTGTGTCTGTGCTGTCCTCACTACCCTCTCTCGTAATTGCTGTGAGGCACACTTGACAATTACATCATTCACTTCAAGGAACTTTGGCCTTTAGTTTTGACCCATAAATCAGGAATCCAATGACAAATCTCTTACATACATCAAGGAGTTTGTTGGGAGGATAGGATGAGATAATAATTAAAAGTACTTTGGGGAGAAAAATATTTTAAAATGCTGTGTGTATAAATTGTATAGGTATTATTGCAAAAGCAATAATATTACTAAGAACTCCATTGAAGTGTGACTCTGATCTCAAATACTAGGATTGGGTTGGTCCTGAGTTTTGAAGCACGGACTCTGGTATATTCTATACTCATATCCAGGGTCATAAAACAGGCCCTCACCTCAATAAATCAGATCATGACAAAAGAAATTAGCAAGGCTTTTACTGTTAAGAGTTCATCTGGAGGGGCAGCTAGGTGGTGCAGTGAGTAGAGCACTGGCCCTGGAGTTAGGAGGATCTGAGTTCCAATCTGGCCTCAGACACTTGACACGTATTAGCTGTGTGACCTTGGGCAAGTCACTTAACCCCAATTGACCTGCCCCGAACCCCCAAAAAAAACAAAATAAAAAAAGAGTTCATCTAGAACAGAGGTTCACAAACTTATTTAATTTGCTGTCTCTTTAAAAAAATACTCAGTGCCCCCCAAGAAATCTACTTTCTTTAACCCTTTAACAATTTTTTAAATTTTCTCATTTAAATTTTGTTTAAATAATGCATCTTAATTTAATAATTTATTGTAAATTTCTTGTTTTTTTCTGCATTGAAAGTTTTATGACACAACATTGTGTCATGTAACTATATAGTACCCTATTATAAACAATTCATTACATGCACTTCCCAACAATGCTAGACCTGCTGGCCTGCCAACACTTTCTTGATAAGATTTGTTGGTAGATTTGACCACTGATTGGTTATAAATTCCATTTTATGGGTTTATGTGGAAAATAATGTAATCACTATGACTTTAACTCTGTTATACAATAGATGAAACACGTATGAACAATTTTTCAAAATTTTCTTATCTTCTCTTCCTTCTTATGCTTCCACCACCCCCTTATTTTTATTTAATGCCCCCTGACTGCACCTAAGGCTGTAACTGCTTCCCCACTCCAATCATTCCAACACCCCTTGGGAGGCAGCATTGGCTACTTTGGGAACCTATGAAAAGAAGCTAACACCAGGTTTGATCTTTCTCCTCTAG